>APFE031352029.1:65493-94524 GCA_000404065.3 Pinus taeda | reverse complement strand
AGAATATGTATTGAATAGCCCAATGCTTTCCATTCCAATGGGTGGTGCTGATGTTGTACTAGGAGTCCAATGGCTACAATCCTTTGGTACAATAGCCTTTAATTTTCAAGAACTTTTCATGAAATTTTCTGTGGAAGGAAAGGAAGTTGAATTAAGGGGTATTGCAGGGAAATCGAGAAAGATACTTTTCTCCAGCGGTATGAAAAAGCTTCTAAAGAAGGAACAACGAGGTGTAACTGTACAATTATGTTTGCTAGAGGTTCCCACATTGAAATCATCTATTTCTCCATATCTCCAAAATGGTCTTGGACAATCATTCCAAGGTATTTGAGATTCCCAAAGGTCCCCCACCTATTTGTGATCATGATCATGCTATTCATTTGATTCCAGGAAGTGTTCCTCCAAACATCAGGTCGTATAGATATCCCTATGCCCAAAAGAGTGAAATTGAACGTATGGTTGCAGAAATGCTAGAGGTTGATATAATTCAATGTAGTCAAAGTTATTTCTCTGCTCCAATAGTATTAGACAACAAGAAGGATGGATCATGGTGCATGTCTCCAGATTATAGGGAGCTCAACAAGCTCACTATTAAAGATAAATTTCCCATTCCTATCATTGATCAATTATTGGATGAATTGCATGGATCAATTTACTTCACCAAGTTGGACCTTCATTAAGGTTGTCAACAAATCAGAATGAAGACTAAAGACATTGCAAAAACAACATTTAGAACTCATGAGGGTCATTACGAATTTTTGGTCATGCCTTTTGGCCTTACTAATGCACCTTCTACATTTCAAGGTTTGATGACTTCCATTTTCAAACCCTTCCTCAAAAAATTTGTGTTAGTATTTTTTGATGATATACTAATCTATAGAAAGTCTTGGAAGGATCATGTCCAACATGTTGACATAGTTCTTAAACTATTGGAGGAGAAACAATTATATGCAAAAAATCTCCAAATGTTTCTTTGGAGTACAAGAGGTGGAATATCTGGGTCATATTGTATCTCATGAAGGTGTTAAGGTAGACTCTAGCAAAATTAAAACCATTAAGGAATGAAAAAGCCCCACATCCATAAAGCATCTACGAGGATTTCTCGGGTTGATAGGGTACTATTGCAAGTTTGTTAATAATTATGGGAGAATAGTAACACCTCTAACAACATTATTGAAGAAAGATGCATTTTCATCGACTCCAGAAGCAACAAAGGCCTTTGAACATCTTAAAGAGGCAATGTGCCAAGCACCAGTCTTAGCTACACCGGAGTTCACAAAAGCCTTTATTGTGGAATGTGATGCCTCAGGAAATAGAATCGGTGTTGTTTTAATGCAAGAAGAAAGACCCATTGCTTTTGAAAGTCATCCAATCAAAGGAAAGTATTTACACAAAGCTATTTATGAGAAGCAAATGTTGGCAATACTACATGCACTTAAGAAATGGTGACCCTACCTAATCGGAAGACACTTCAAGGGAAAAATAGATCATGATAGTCTTAAATACTTTTTAGAACAAAAATTATCTTCAGAAGAGCAGCACAAATGGGTCACAAATATCTTGGGTTATGACTTTGAAATCATCTACAAAAAAGGGAAGCAAAATGTTGTGGAATATGCACTCTCAAGAAAGGATGAGGATGTGGAAGCATTTCTTTGTGCTATTTCTATTATCCAACCAGATTGGATAAACAAATCATGGGATGAATGGAAGAATGATGAGGAAGAGTGGGAACTCATTCAAAAGATACAATAATATCCTAGCACATTTGATACATTTCTCTGGTACAAGGATTGGGTATACCTAAGTAAGAATTCCCAATTCAAACAAAAGATTCTTAGGGAATTTCACACCTATCCCTTAGGAGGGCACTCAGGATTTCTAAAAACCTACCATGGGGTTAAGAAGGATTTTTTTTGGGATGGAATTAAATTGGATATTCAAAATTTTGTGGCAAAATGTTTGGTTTGCCAACAAAATAAAGTTGAAACAATTAAGACTACAGGACTATTACAACCTTTATCATTCCAAGCCAACATTGGTAGGAGGTTTAAATGGATTTTATCACAGGTTTACCCAAGTCCAAAGGAAAGAGTGTTATCATGGTGGTAGTGGACAGACTTACCAAGTATGCACACTTTTGTGCATTATCTCATCCATTTAAAGCGAGTACAGTTTATACTGCATTTAGGGAAACAATTCAAAAGATACATGGAAACCCAAAGATTATTGTAAGTGACGAAGATCCCATTTTCACTGGAAATTTTTGGACAAAATTATTTTCTTGTCTTGGTACTCAATTAGCTCATAGCTCATCTTATCATGCTCAATCTGATGGACAAACTAAGATAGTAAACAAATGTTTGGAAGGATATCTTCGTTTCTTTGTATTTGATAAACAGACACAATGGATCAAATGGTTGGCTCTGGCTAAATGGTGGTATAACACTTCCTTCCATACTGCAACAAAAATGACCCCATTTATGGCACTTTATGGATATCATCCACCATCAATCACATCATATTTAAGAGAAACTTCTAAGGTTCAAGCAGTGGTAGATCACATCAACCATCAGCAACAAGTTCTCCAACTCTTAAAGGATAGCATCACCTTGTGACAAAATAGAATGAAACAGTCAGCAGATCAACATCCCAATGAAAGAAATTTTGATGTAGGTGATTGGGTATTCCTACAACTAAAGCCATATAAAAAAATGTCCCTCAAGAAAGATAAAAAGGATAAAAAATTATCACCAAAGTATTATGGTTCGTACAAGGTGTTGTAAAAGATAGGTACTATGGCATACAAATTAGAGCTTCCTGCAGCTTCTCGAGTGCACCTAGTTTTCCATGTTTCATGCTTAAAGAAGGTTATATGTGACAAGCTTCCAATTCAGACAATATTGCGAGAACTTGATGAGGAAGGAAAAATAATATTGGAACCTGAAGCAGTCAAATAAATAAGAACTTGATAGCTACGAAATAGATCAATTTCAGAGTATCTCATCAAGTGGAAGAACTTACCCTTTGAATATTCCACATGGGAGGATGAGAATTTTATACAAAAGCATCCAGAACTACTCAAGCATTGAGGACAACACTTTTTTGAAGGAGAGGGGCATGTTAAGTCTGCATAATATTAATGATCCCCCCATTAATATTGTCCTTGTATCCCTTATTTTTATTATTGTGCCCATATTGTTATTATTGTGCCCCATAGAATCTCTCTATTGTTATTTTTGTGCCTTTATATTATTATTGTTAGGCCAGCTTGGTTATATTGTGACCCTGTAGAATCCTATATATAGAAAGGAGGTTTTTTCAGTTGAATGATCTAAGAATTGTTCATTTGTGTAAGAGGTTGCACCCTTGAAGAGGCTTATTTCTAAGGCATTGATCTATCTTTTCTATCTTTTTGTGAGCTGGTTTCATAATATTGCCACATCCATGACCCTCACAAAGGGTTCCTCCATGCAACAACAACAACAACATAGGGATACGGTCATGAAAGAAGAAAGGAACAACTTCTCCTCACCCACAGGGATACCACACAAATTTCAGGTGGACAACAAAGTCTGGCTGCATCGGCATAAAGAACGCCTTACAAGAGACCATCAGAAGCTCAAACCACTTCGACATGGTCCTTAAATCATTACCAAGGCTATGGGAAATAATTCTTTGGAGCACAACATTCCTCCATTCCTTCACTTGCAACGAGTTTTCAATGTAGATTGCCCTTGACCATTGTTCCCACCATTACTGGACACATCAGATATTACAGAACAACCCACGAGGGACCAAGTTTAGCAAATGGAGGAACTCAATGCAATGGGGACCATTGCCTCCTAAGGGGGGAGGAATGATCTAGGTGGATGTTGGTGGCCACCCACCTATCCCAATTGGACCCCCACAACTATCTCTTTCAGATTTTCAATTTCTATAATTGTAGCACAATCTACTATTTTTAGCAGTTTTTTCAGGCCCTGAACTTCCAGAGCCATTTTGAGGCCCTAAACGACGTTTTTTGGGAAAAATGGGAGAAACATGGGTCATCAAATGAAGTTGCTCTTCCCAAAGTTGTATTCCTTGAATAGATATTTCTAACGAGCTACTATGCATGTCAAACGGAGATCATATGCCAAAGTTACGACCCTAGAAATTTGGTATACCAATTTACCCAAAATGGGGCCCACAGTTTGGCGTTTCATCTCCTAGGGTTAGGTTTTTGGATGTTTAGTGTTTTCCATTGTTTCTCAACAATAAATAGGCCTTCAAGCCTCATTGTAACACAATTTAGAGGCATGTAGCCATCACACCTCTTCTAAGAGATAAGCTACCATCGCCCTAGCTGGTTTATTTCCATTTCTATTTGTAAGCATATTTCAGTATTTTACATTAATGAAATGAAGTATTATTTCCACTACATCTCTGTGTTTATGGTTATCTCTATAATTTGTTGTGTTCCTGTTTAAATCCAAATCATCTATCTTATGACTTAATCCTAGCCGCTCATCACGAACAAATCTTATCCATTGATCTTCTAGATCCAACGGCTACTGTGCATCAACACTTCCATTATTCGCTCTTCTTTTCACTTGGGTTTTTACGCCAATTCTTTAACGTTATTATGTGGTTTTTCTTCCTTTAGGGTTAGGTCCTTCGTCATTCCACCACAACTCTCTCCTAAATTTAACTCCATTCGTGCCTTTATGTTCCTCCACCTTCTCTGTAACACTAAAGGCTTTCTTCTGTACTGTCCATGTGTACAAAGCCATAACACTTTTATATGGTTCTCTCCTCAAACCTCTAGTTGACAAACAATTATACCCAACACTTCTCTTGCTGGAATTGTTGTCTCTAAGACAACTCTACCTACAATCGCAACTGTGGAGCTGCCTCAACAACTTCTACCCAACACTCTAGTTGGAAGTTATTCTATTTTGCTTCTTTGTATTTCGCCTCTATTCTACACCTACAACATAAGTTAAAAACAAACACTCTGGCCACACACATATTATAATTCAATTACACAGTACACATTGTACAAACTCTGAATTGAGTTATTTGTATTAATAAACGAGTATATACACAAGAGTCTCTCTCTAGCCTGATTTTCTAGTTAGTGGTCATTCTTCTCCTACTCGTAGGCTTACAATCTGACTCTTTGACTCACTAGCTACTCTCCAACTATTTCTCTAACTACTAACTAACTAACTTGTTCTCGCCTCTTAGGCTTACCATTATACAAAAAGGTTTTTTTGAACTAATTCTAGTTCATATCCTTATTCTGCTGAAATAACTCATCAATATTCTCTAAGTCCACTTTTAACTCCTAATTGTCCCTAAGAGTCCTCTCTAGTTCCTCGAATCATGAGGCCAATAAGGGTTACAATTGATTTCTCTCTCTCATCATCATTAACCACTCATGTTCTCCCACACTTGAGACCATTTACAAATATCCTCATGCTTATCTAATTAATTCCTACTTTAACCACTCAAAACATTAATAATTACATACATAGGAATCCAACTTCCCTGAAAACGCAAAACCCCCTATGTATACTAAAACACAATAATAGTTTCGATCTAATGCTCTTGCATCAGACTCCCAAAGTATAAAACATTCATGATCTCCTGATCATGTGTCTTCATGTGTTGATAGGAAACCTCCAGGGTCCCAAACTTTAGTTTGTAGTTGTCTGAATGCTTTGCACCTTTGTTGTTGTTGTATATCACTTGTCTTCTGTTTCATCTTCCTCTCCTTGTCAATCAGTTTCAAGTTCTAATTGATCATTCTTCCTATTGTTGTCAACCTCCTCCATATGGACTGCTTCATCATTAATTGCCATAACTCTTCAATCTCCATCTCTAGCATATTTTTGGGTTGGTCCATATTCTTCCATTCATTGTTACTTCTTTCTCTCTACTTCAGGTTGTTGTTGTTGTCCACTAACTCTTCAAATTGTTGTTTATTATCTTCTCTTTGAAGTTGTCAGATTCTTACTGCCACCGTTTCATCCTTACCATCTTTCATGATTATCTCTTTCTGCATTGAATCCTGACTTTGCAGCATTCTCTCTGGTAATCTAACATCTCTATTCCATGGATTAAATACTTCCACATAATATTATTCTTTCATTTTTATTTGGTTACTCATCTGTGCCAATTATTCTCCAACATCTGCAACTAAACCTGCACTCACAAAACAATTATTAAAATAGAAAACATAAGGCCTCCGTGCCTCTTCTTCCTTTGGCAACACATCAATATGCTGCTCTATTTTCTCCTCCTCTATTAGCATATCAGTCTGGTAATTTGAATTCTCAAACAAATTCATGAGACTGTCAGCTAGTCTCTCCTCCATACCATCTTCTTGAATGATATCTCTCTACTTTGGTTCACAGTAATGAACTCCTCCTTCTGTAATGTCAATTTGCTGAACTTCCATTGCCATCTCTTTCTTCTTATGATTGTCATTCATGAGAACTTTTTGTCTTCCTTTTCCAACAATATATCTTGAGTATATATCTTCTGTTTTTTCAACTCCCTTCTTTGAAAGTCTAATTTTCCATATAACTTGATAATTCCAATTGGAGTAGAATTTGGAAATTTCACACAATTTTCCATACCTTCCTTTGTTATTTCAAATGATGCTTCAAACCCAAGAATTCCTATGACCACCTTGGTTAAACCATTCATAACCTAAGGTTAAGGTCCTTCATTTAATCTTCAAGCAGAAACATTTCATTAGACTTCCCATAATCTAACCCTTCATTAGTCTCCCTATAAGAACTTTATAACTTAACTCTTCATTAAACTCAATAGAGTATACCTTCGGGGTTTTCAACTTGTGATATGCGACAACCTTCCCCACCATTGATTTCTTTCACCCAGATCAATGGCTATCACACTATCGCATCAAATCATTACATGCCTCCTTTTCCTCTCACATGCGATATGCGATTACAACTGGACTTGAAATAAAATTAAAATGTGCATATTGTAGAATTTTTCTAAAAATCAGCGAGCTCTGATACCATGTACAAATTCCCACCTGTAGATCACCTAATAATGCAATATACTAAAGCAAAATACTTGATCTACTTCGACAACCAATCTAATGGAAGCTTAATCGAACATGAGCAACATCAAAAAGAACACATATAACTGATAAGAAGGAATCAATCACACATAACACAGAAGATATAACCCAGGTAAAGCCTCAGCCTAAAACCCCAACTCTGTAGTATCATACAAGTGGAAATATAGCTAGTATTACAAAAAGAATCAGCTCAAAAGCTATCCTTCTCTCTCTGTAATCTGCTGCTCATAGATAGTCAAAGGCCTCTATCTAACCTCTGGTTTGCCCTCCAAGCCTCCTATTTCTTTGCACAATTTTGATTGGGGTCCAGTGTAGCCACTTGTGTGAATTGGCCTCTTCACACACTCACTAACCTTTGATCCAACTACGCGGTCCTGAAGGAGATAAATCCTCATCATGGATGAGCTTCCTTTATAGGAAAAATATTCATCCAACTAATAGTACACTATCCCTTCTTTGATCTCAACTGGGTCTTTATCTGAACTGACATGCATGATTTATCCATGAGTGAATACTTAGTTATATGAAATATAGTAGTTACATGCATGCAAGCATTAGCTAACTAAACTCTCATTAATTTAACAAACTGTTAAATTAATCTAACTGGACTTAACTAAATTAAACTAAGTCCACTGATTACAACTCATCCTTTTCTCTTTAACTGATTGATAAATTGATCAATTAATAGATAAATTGTTGCATGTCCTCATATAGACTTCATGTTTGATTTTTCACAACTAATTAACTCATGGTGAACTAATTAATTTATTTTGAAATAGCTATTAAGTTCAAATTCGAATTTTACTTACTATTTCTAGTCCAAGGACTGACTAAAATAGGAATCCATCCTGAACTGCTAAAAATAGAATGTTATTTTTAGCACTTCCATTTTTCATTCCCTGTTGCTCAATCCAGCACTAATACCCAAACTGCTATTTATAGCAATACTATTTTTAGCACTTCTATTTTTAGCATTTATTGTTGCCATTTTCAACACCTATAACCTCTTCGGTTCCACCTTTTCAATTCCTTTATAGTGACCTTTTTCCATCGTCGATTTTGTTTTCAACCTAATGGTTGATGTCTTTTCTCGATCGCCAAACTAGCTGACGCTTTGTGACTGTTGGTCTAGATCTGCTTGATCTGACAGTCCAAAATGATGTCGAGTGGGACACTTAGGTGAGGTGTAATGCCTTTTCGGACCCAATGGGAATTATAAACTCTCAACCTATAAAAGTTTGGGTCTGCTCTTACGGTTAACGCCCGATCAACTTACGACCCGATATCCGTTGGATGACGAGGCCTTTAAATCCTACGGTCCAGATTGATTCCCGGCTTTCTCCTTCCACCAATACTTAGATTGAATCTTCGCCATTCATTTCTTAGATTTATCTTATGACTTAATCTTGGCCACTCATCATGAACAAATCTCATCCATTGATCTTCTAGATCCAATAGCTACTGTGCATCAACACTTCCATTCTTTGCTCTTCTTTTCACTTGGGTTTTTATGTCAATTCTTTAATGTTCTTATGTGGTTTCGCTTCCTTCAGGGTTCTGGTCCTTCGTCATTCCGCCACAACTCTCTCCTTAATTTAACTCCATTTGTGCCTTTATGTTCATCCACCTTCTCTGTAACACTAAAGGCTTTCTTCTGTACTGTCCATGTATACAAAGCCGTAACACTTCTCTATTGTTCTCTCCTCAAACCTCCAGTTGACAAACGATTCTACCCAATACTTCTCTTGTTGGAATTTTTGTCTCTAAGACAACTCTACCCACAATCGCAACTATGGGGTTGCCTCAACAACTTCTACCCAACACTCTAGCTGGAATTTGTTATGTTACGCTTCTTTGTATTTCACCTCTATTCTGCACCTGTAACATAAGTTACGCAAAAACACTCTAGCCACACACAGATTATAATTCAATTACATAGTACACATTGTAGAAACTCTGAATTGAGTTATTTGTATTAATAAACGAGTATTCACACAAGAGTCTCTCTCTGGCCTGATTTTCTAGTCAGTGGCCTTTCTTCTCTTGCTCGTAGGCTTACAACCTGACTCTTTAACTCATTAGCTACTCTCTAGCTATTTCTCTAACTACTGATTGACTAACTTGTTCTTGCCTCTTAGGTTTACCTTTATACAAAAGGATTCTGTTGAACTAATTCTAGTTCAGATCCTTAATTTGTTGAACTAACTCCTCAATACTCTCTAAGTCCACTTTTAACTCCTACTTATCCCTAAGAGTCCTCTCTAGTTCCTCGAATCATGAGGCCAATAAGAGTTATAACTGATTTCTAACTCTCTCATCATCATTAACCACTCATGTTCTCCCACACTTGAGACCATTTACAAATATCCTCACACTTATCTAATTAATTTCTAATTTAACCACTCAAAACATTAATAATTACATACATAGGAATCCAACTTCCTTGGGAACACAAGACCCCCTATGTCTACTAAAATACAATGATAGTTTCGAGCTAATGCTCCTACATCACATACCAAACCAAGTCAACTGAGTTGTTTTGATTTGGGAACAGGGGTATATTAATGCACAAGTAATATAACTGTCAGATTTTTAGTTTCATCTCTAGTGTTGCTCCGCTGCCAACAGGCTTGGACAGTACCCTGGCGTAGTCACGTAGGAACACAAGCATCGTTCCATTGCTAGCAAGCCTGGTCAGTACCTTGACAGAGTTACTTGCATCGCCTCGTTGTGCAGGAATCCTTTCTCTTCTTTTGCCTTTCTTTTATTTTTCATTTTTCATTTTTTTATTTTCAGAGAACTGTGCATAGGCACTTATTTATTTCATGAGGAAGAAGAGGGATCCTAACTTATTGAGAGAATAATAGGCTGTCCCTTCATAGAAGTATGTTATATATACCGTTGACATACTTGTTAAGGTTTCCCCTCTCAACTTACTCTACTTGGCTGAGCTAACAAGGGTTAACCGAATTATATAAAAATCGAATATTATAGGTGGTACTAGTTAAAAGTGCAAGCATTGTGTTTTCACCGTGACTCACTCTAAATAGAATGTATTTTCAATTAGGGTATAATTGCCTAAAAACAACAAGCTCTTCATAAAAAGAGAGAGCAACAGATAACCAATTGTTAATAGATATACAATTCCTCTTGTACTTCACCTTGCTAGACTCAAGAGACAAACATGGTTTCATGTGAGATAAACCTACAAGTGCATAACAAGCAAAAAAATAACAAAAAAATAACAAAATTAAGAAAAACAAGTATGAAAAGAAAAACGTGCAAGCAAAGGAAACAAGAAAGCAAAGAAACATGAAAGAAAACACTACTCCTACTCATATGCTAAATAGTGCATGGGCCTACTCACGTGAAGTGATATTTCTAATGCAGCCATCAACACATTGATTGACCCATGTTGGTGAAGGAATGGTTTGAAAAGAAAGATAAACAAGTAAACCAACGCGCAAGAAAGATAATACAGTAAAAGCCAACATGCTCGAAGTTTGAATGTGTCCATATAAAAGAAAAGAATAAAAGCACAAGGAAAACATTCTACAGATGTACCATGGTGTTGCAACACAGTGTGCATAAACGATGAGCATGTACGCTCTTTTGACCATGACAAATGAGAAAACATGAAAAAGGAAGAAATTTTTCACTTAGTGAGAGGGCTTGTTGTGTATGATTCCTCCAATGCATGAGCGATGGGATCATGTGATTGAAGTGGAGGATGTGAAATTTGCAAATGAGATTGATCTTCAATGCAGACGGGACAATGATGAGGAGCCTAGGGTGTTTAAACAGATTTTTGATTTGAAGTTGAATTGGCCTTAAGATGGCTAGGACCTGAAATAACCATCAACTCGGGCTAAAGTGCCTCAACAACTTGAGGGGTTTCCACATCATCATTAGGTAGATCACCTTGTCATATAACAACCTCATGGGGTCTGTCCCTGCATAGCTATGAATGCTCGCTAACTTGACAAGCTTGGATCTTTCAAGTAACAAGCTTACTAGGTTGTTGCCACAAGATTTGGGTACACATTCTCTTCTTTGGCTTCTCGATGTTTCATAAAATAATTTTCCTAGAAGCCTGTGCAAGGGAAGAAGTCTTTATGTGTTGGTTATATTTTCAAACAATTTCAATGGGAGCTTGGAGTCCTTAGACTCTTGCAACAGTCTGTTATACACATATCTCTATCAAAATTAGCTAAGTGGTGAGGTTCCTTTGGCATTATGGCACTGTCAAATACTTGTAGAATTGAAGATTGATACAAATATGCTTGAAGGCCACATTCCCATAGAGATTAATGGCACAAATAAGCTGAAACAGTTAGAGATGTAAAACAATTGGTTCAATGGAATCATTCGTCCAAATATCGGACAATTGGGGAATCTCGGTGTTTTACGGATGTCTAACAATGGGTTTAGTGCAATCATTCCTCCCCATATCAGAGAGCTGAGAAATCTTCTTGTTTTAGAGATTTCCAACAATCGGTTCAGTGGAATCATTTCTTGACATATTGGATAGCTGAGCAAACATGTTATTTTTAATGCAAGCAATAACAGACTATGGGGGCCTCTTCCTACCGAGCTTATATGCTTGAGTTTAGCCAAAAACATCCTGCTTGATCACAATTAGTTGTCTAGGGAAATTCAGAAAGGGAATATTTCTTTGGCACAACTTATTATACTCAATATTGCCAACAACCGGTTAACGGGCGAAATTCCAGCATAGTTAGGCTCTATGTCAAATTTAGAGAGTCTAGACATGTCAAACAATCTACTTATGGGGGGAATTCCTCCTAAATTAGAGCAACTGATATTAGGCACATTCATTTGTCTGGCAACCACTTGTCTGGCTCAATTCCAAGAATTTACAAGGGTTTTCCCTATAAAGAGTTTTCTTGGAAATCTAGACCTATGTGGTGATCCAGCTTTCTAGTATAGGTTAAGATCATGTTCTTCAAAGAAAAGAGGTTTACATCATTATTTGCCGATAAATATAGCCGTAATTATGATGCTAGCCATGATAATTATAATGTTTTTCTGTTTCATTACCAATAGTAGAGTGAGAACTTTGTTTGTGGGAAAGCCAAGCAACTCAATGTTGGGATGGGAAATGACATATTTTCACTTTGGCATGGAACTGAATGAGGCATACATCCTGTAGCAGTTGACGAAGGAGAATGTGATTGGATTTGCAGGATCTAGAAAAGTGTACAAGGTCACTCTCCAGAACAGGCAGGAGGTGGCTATGAAGAAGATTATGAAGAAGAAAAAAGAATTTGAAGCAGAAGTCGAGACCTTGGGTTTGATCAGACATGCCAACATATTAAACTCCTTTGTTGTATGTCAAATTCCAAATTGGATTTCAAGTTATTGGTATTTGAATACATACAAAATAGAAGTCTATTTGAGTGCCTTCATGGATGATCAGAATCAATGGCACCATTAGAGTGGTCAGTCAGGAAAAAGATCACAGTTGGTGTAGCTCGTGGGTTGTTCTATTTGCATAACGATTGTAGGCCTCCAATTTTGCATAGAGATGTGAAATCGAGTAATATATTGTTGGACTTGGAGTTTGGAGCCAAGATTTTCAATTTTGGTGTAGCCAAGAGAATCTTATCTCTTCAACATCTGTTAGACTTTGGGTGGGATGGTTTGAAAATTTTTGGTTTCACTGCTTCTCATGGTTACATTGCCCTAGGTAAAGTATAGTGTGTTATTCCAAAAAACCTATCAATTCAATTCCATGTCTATTTTCATACATGTAGTGAAACTAATATAAGTAATTATTGATTGCTCAAATAATATAAGCAGGCATGAGAGCCCATACATCATCGGTATTGGTTTTCATGTGCAGAGTATTGCATGGGCATGAAGGTGAATGAAAAAAGCGATGTATATAGCTTTGGGGTGGTGATTTTGGAGCTTGTACTGGAAAGAGAGTGACAAGTGAAATGGAATATGGAGTAAGTTTTGACGTCGTGGGATGGATCCAGAGAAAAATAATGATCAGAGAGAAAGAGGAGTAGGGAGTGGTTCTGTAGCAAGAGTAGGAGCACGAGATATTGGACTGTCGAATTCTACAAGCTGAAGATGGTAGTAGTCCTTATAGAGATAAAATGCTGGGTATGCTGCAAATTGGGTTAATGTGTACAAGCATGCTACCAAATCGGCGACCATCCATGAGACAAGTGTTAGAGATGTTGCAGTCCATATGAAGATGTGATGGGCACTTATACACAACAACAATAGTTTTTAATCTTTTTCTTTCCCTACAATGGAACTCTTTTGCACTTCGCAGATATTGGTTGGCTTTTGAGATTTAAACCCTATGTCTCCACTCCATGGGAGCATTTGTAAATTTAATCACAACTAGTAAGTTCATGTCTGTATTAGTTTTCATGTCATATTTTCCCAAGGGGTATTATGGGAACTGGAGCTTTTTATCCAGATTTTGATCTTTCCACTATGCGTTGGTGGACTTGGAGAACTGACTTCACCTACAACGATTGTAATGGTCTCCAACGACTCTTCTTTTAAATCTAATAGATGATACTATGGCTTAAAATTGTGATTGATTTTTTGTTCAGTAAGATAGATATTCTAAAAAAAATGCAGTGTAGACTAGATAAATCTTACTCCAAAAGAAAACAAAGTCCTGACCGTGCATGCATCATCTTAAATCTATCTATCTCCGCGATTTACAATTAAATTTATACAAAGATTCCACAACAACAAATATTAAGGCCATGGTGTTAAGCACAAAGATTAGAACACCCACTTAATTTGTATCTGGTGAACTTCGATAGGAAATAAGAGAACGTGAACCTATAGGTATGATAAAATTGTATATCCAACTTATTCGCACGAGTTTTCATTTTCGGTACAGGGAATTTGTATCTGGCACTACTACAACTCGTAGGAAGTAGCAATAATATAATATATTAGAATTTAATATATATTAAAAATAAAAATAAAATTATTTATTTATTTTTATCCAATTATTATTAATTAATTTCTATTTCTATTTGGTAAAGAAAATATGTAAAAGTTTGAATTTTGAAATAATAATAAAAAATCAAAATATTAATACATCAACAATTTACCAATCAAATTATTTTTGAGCAAAGAAACATGTTAAACTTCTAAACCTGAAAAAAGTTATTATTACTTGATTACTCTGTGATTTCATGCAACACTATATTATATTCAACCTCAAAATTCAAGTTTGAAATATAGAAAATGAAACTAACTAACAGGTTACTCTTCCTCTTTTTGACCATCACTGTAATTTGTTGAATCTTAACAACAGAAGCTACCAAAGAATCACTAGCGATTGTCTATATTTTGTTGAAATCTTTGTTACATAAGTCTCTATAGCTTTACAGATCTCATACAGTCCAACCCCTAACTTGACATGTATCACTTATAAAATAAATAATACCTTCTTGTTTAAAATAGATACCTAAACCCATCGAAACTTACCCAAAACATTACAATCACTTATCCATGAATACCACTCCTCACGAATCTTATCCTTTACTAGATGTAACAAAAAGTATGCCTCTAATGATTTGAATTTGGTTCATCTTTAGTAAAACTATTTCAAGTTATTAGTACATACGACTTGAAGATCTCTTTTCATAATATTTTATAAATTTTGAACTTCCGCAATGTGTTACAAATTTTAAACTCCTGCATTATGTTATGTTATGATTATATTTAATTTTTTTGTGATGATTTAGAGATTTAATATGTTTCACAAACAAAATTCATATTTGAAATTGAGATTCATCTTAACCTAGTTTTTTTACAGGTTCAGAATATCCCAGACTAATAAGGAACTAATTTGAAGTTGTCCATCTCTGATTCATTACTACCAATGAGAAAGTAGTTTTAGCCTTCCAATATGCACTCGGCTGGTCAAGATAAATCTAGACTCATTTGTTAGTGTTTAGTCAAGGTAAGTTTGATGGTTTGTAGAAATCGTATGTTGTTTATTTTTAATGTGGAAAATGTAGAGCCACTAGAATATTCGTGTTTTTCTTGTCCATATGAAAAATAGAGAAGCGGTTTGTTGCAAAGCTTATACTTTTTCATTACAAATGCATCCACTACGATTATTTCTACACGTGTCTACATATTCTAAATAATTCACTTGTTCGTGGAATAATTTTGTACGTTGCAATCCAATCGATAACTTACTAGTAATTGTCTCTTTCCTCCCCTTGTCTCTTTGCAATCCAATCGATAAAAAAAATATTATGAAAGTAAATCCCACCTTTTTCTCTCTCACTCGTGATCAACCATCGTGATTCATTTATATTCCATATGAATCTTCTGCATATTTTCATATTCATTAGATATTTGAAAATTCAGATTAAAAGTAAATTCATATTATTAAATAATGAATCCATACAGGTGAGTAAATTCATAGTTAAAATAATGAATATGACTTTTGTACTTTATCCATATAACCATATTTGTCACAAATTATATAACTCAGATATCTTTACAATAGAATATCATTTCTCATCCACTTTTTTGGTGTCTTTGATCCATGATTTTTAAATCTCTCTTTTTGGTTTTTAAACACATTGGATTTGTGATGTTCTTTAGTTTTTAAAAGAAAAAGGATATAAAGCAAAGGAATTTTCAGATAGTCAAAAGCAGTTTGAATTTGGGCAAAAAAATTCAAAAAATTTTACAATAATTGTGTCTGAATCATGTTTCTTAGCGTGGAAGTAGATTCAACAGCATCAAAAACCTCAATCTTCCTGCCTATATAATCCTTTCTTGTGTCTTGTCAAATTCCAAATTGTACACATCTGTCTCCAAATCATCTTCAAGGAGAACAACTTCTCCTTGCTCGCTCAGGATTGGTTGTTGCTATGGAGGTAGCGGAGACTATGGTATGACCTCGAATTCCCTCAGCATGAGATCGATGTCTTAATCCTCTAGCTCTTATTCTGTCTCCATGTCTATTGCCTCAACCAACTACTCAACCTGCTAAGCAAGTTCCCGAACCTACACCTGCTCACCCTATTCATCTTCTATTGGTTGCTCTGTTGTCTCAACCTATACCTATGCAGTTTGTTTTGTCAATGTGCTTTGTCTTTCTTCCTACTCCTGTTTCTACCTTTCTTCCCTTTCTCTCCTCCTGAGCTCTTCTTCTGCTTTCAGCTTCTTCTCCATCTCCTGCAACTTCCTCTTAGTTTCTTCCAAACTTTTCTTTTCCCTCTTTCTATGCACTACTCTCTTGTCGTGTTGTCACCACTTTTCATCTATCTCAAAAGCTACTCTCTCAACAAGTGGATCTTCTTTGAATTTGTAGCATTGCTTGGCCTCTGTGCTCTCGACAATCTTCCTCTTACCTTTGTATTGTGTCGATTCGCTGCTCACTAATGTTGTTGTTGTTGCTTCCTGTGGTGCTTCTGCCTGCAGTGCCGCTTTCCATTCTACAACCATGTTGATCAATTCATTAAGCCTAGATGAGTTATAGCAATACCTCCAAGGATCTTGCTTTGGCTAATGACATGCCCCGTGGACCCATGGGAAGTACACCTTCACACAATGGTTCTTGCATATGCAGTGGGGATCACGAATTGAAACTCTTGGTGTCGAATCTGAACTTCCTCAAGTCCTTGGTCTCAATATCTGCATCTTTCAAGGTATGGATCTTGTACAACAGAATCCGCAAAGGAAGAGTAGTCCATGGCGCCTCCTTTCTCCTATGTAGTGTTTCTAATAACCCTGTGGATATGTAGTACACAACCTCTTGCATGACCAACTTGTTTGTGGCAAACCTCGGTAACTCATGCAGAAGTTTCTCCATGCCAAACATCCTGATGAAGGTGCCACTCGGTGAGACATACCAATCTGCAATGTTGAGCAATCCCTGCATCGCTTCTGGGGACATGCAAGGTGGCTTATGTTCAAATATCATCTTGTACAATGGGGCAATGTAGTGGTTACACAACCTCATCATGACTCCGCGGTAGATGTAGTCAGAGAACAACTTATAATAAACATTCACAACTTCCTCTGATGGTGTCCATGTCCAACCCATGCCAGGAACTATTATTGGGCATGGATTACATTAAGCAAGTATGCGGACATATAGAATCTTTCTTGTCCATCATTAGGTGGATTATGGGTATTTGACCCATGCACTTTTAGTTGAAGAGCCAACATGTCCAACCAGTTGAAAGGCCTTCCTTCATTTTCCAACTAATCCTACATAACATCCCAACTCTATGAGAAGGTAACTATGCTCCCTTGGTGTTGGCTTGTTGGGGCCTGACCGAGGTTCAGAGCGCGCACTGAGGTCTCACCCGAAGTAGTATGGGAGGGTGCTAGAACTAGGTTTCTACACCCTGGAGATGCTTGATGAGTTCAAGTGGTCTGCGGTTCGACCCTGCGCGCACGTTGCTGCACGCACTTTCTTGTACCTCGTAGCTTGAGATGTTTCCATTGTGCAACCCTACTTAGGGTCCGAACGCTATTATTACCCAAGTCCTTACTGATCTTCCAACGTTAATTGATTATATTAGTCTACTTGCATGCTTTAAGTTATACTTAACAATATAAACCATACATATAGGTGCGCATAGTAAATAAACAATATACTTGCAATTTATATCAAACATGCAATAACCTGAGAACAAATACATAGAATTAAGATAAAACTTCTCTTTATTATTTTCTTCCTGGGTTACAGACTCGATTCCACCTTGCACACTCAGCTGTGGACTACTAGGCCTCTGTGCACTCAGCTGCAGAGCCTTCTCCTACCCTACGACCCAAGACACCCTTAGACTCTTGCTCTTCTACTTCTCTTTGCTTACTTCTTCTTCGTTATCTTTTACACTTAGAGCCTAGCTCTATTTATACAATCCCATGGTCCGCAGACCATGGGTAGGCTGACATTACATTACAAAACTAAGGCGGACAACCTTGTGACTCTATCATACATTTTGCGCTCCGTGCTCGCAATTCACAAAGTCTTTACAACAATATTGGGTCAAAACTTGGGCTTTGATCCCTAATACATGTCTTGGGGGGATTCCATGCCCAACAAGCCCCCAACACAAACATCATGACTCACCCTCGAGTCACTCTATCGGCGTGGTGATCTTGGTGCGGAGTCCCTCCAACTAATCTCAAACTGTGCTGAGGTCCGCAACGCACTGAGTTGTTTCTTTTTGAATCTGTTGCATCTGCTATTCAGATACGTATGTGTCTGGGGTGCTTCTCTGCATCAATGTGTGCATCCCTTGCATGTGCGCTAGCTTTCCTTCGATGTTTGCCATGATAGTGAAGGCCTCATTGATCCAAGGCTAAATGCACGCTTTGAGAACTACCTCCTTATGTCGCGTCACGTCCACCTACTCCTTTAGTGCTTTGAATTGTTGCATCCTCACAAGTCTCTGGGTGAGGACTATTGTCTCCGCAGTTCCTCGAACACTGTCATATTGCTGTTGGAGTTCTCGCGCTTCTATTTCCAAGCGCTGGATGTTGGGGTCTTCCTGCAGAGTCATGAGCACCTCAAGTTCTTCTTCCAACATGCTAGTACAGTCTCGCACTGCACCTCTGATTTCCTCCAGTCTCATTGTGATAACACTAGCGCATTGTTCTTAGACTTCTGGGGGAGTGGATGGTTGTGCCTTTAACTGCAGCTCAGCAATCTGAAGATTTAGCTCCAGTTGAACCTTTGTCATTTCTTCCCTGGCCTCACGAATTCCTGCTACTAACCTGTGGATTCGCACCTCCACTGTTAGATCTGCTAGGATGGCCAACTCCAGGACACTATGACAAGTGTCACCTATACCAACTGCTAATTTTGCTACACTAGTTTGTCGCACTACAAGATAAGTTGTTCCATGTTTATCTTTTGTTTGCTGAGGACTTGGATTGTGTGGCTATCCCTAGCATGCAATTCTTCTGTTATCCCATCCTGTAATAGATATAGTGTCTCATGCAGAAGGGAAGACAAATTAAGGCCAAGGCCTTTCATCATGCTAATCGAAAATCGATTGGCCTCATTTGATGTCCTCAGGCCCCTTTCGGCAACACTATTGTGTTTGCCATCCATGCACGCAAAATCTACTCTATTTCTGAGGATCCTGTTGTGAGGTGGGTTGAAAGGATACCCACCTGAGCAAGGTGCATCCGTAACTCTTGCAATTGTACTTTGAGGGCCCCCAACATAGTCTCGTGCTCCTGCATAAAATCCTGAAGAACCTCATTGGTGATATCACGCACGGTTTCACCGATGTCATGCAGATCACCCTTGGTTAGGGTGATCGATTCAAAGGCCAATTTGGAGGCGTTGACCTTCTTCCTCAGCCCTACTCACTTTGTCGTGTGTGGGTGCTTCAACTGTGTGGACATGGTCCCTCAGTCCGCACTTCCTTCTGTTGTTTATGCCTCCTATGCCTCTTGCTCTTGCAAGGGTGTTGCTTGACCCTCACTCACCTTCATGGTGGCTTCTTGTGCTACTGTGGCTGTTTCTACGGCCTGTTTCTGCTCCGCGGCTTCCTGTGCTGCCGCCCTCTCAAGTTCTGCAAGATCTGGGGCGTGCCATTCTAGAGGCCGTGTCTCCAAGACAATGAAAATGGCATTTTCAGTGGCTACAAAGGGTATCTTTTCCCATTGCTTCATCGAGTCCTTTCGCGCCCTGATAAAGATGTTGTGCATGTCTGCCTTAAAGTCTGCAAAACTCTACAGAATGTTGTACACCATGGGTGACAAGCACGGCTTCCGGTTGATCCACATTCGTATGTTCATCTCCATGAACACCTAGAAGACCTTGCTATCACATATCTCGTTCGCATCCTTCGTGGCCTAGAGCAAAGTGTAATTCACGGCCTCTGGTAAATTCTTGGCAATTGTGGGGAATTGATTGTGCTTCGGCAATTCCCCTGCTATGAGCACTATGGATAGCAATAGCCACGCATAGTGGAAGGTTTTACTCTACTCCTGGGCATCGCGATAATTTGTCAAGAATTTGGTACAAAGGAATTCATACCAATTAAACTAGACCCCCTCCGCGCAGTGCTTAGCCAATGTGATTACCAGTGTCGGTACCTCATCTATGTAGCACTTTTGCATAACCTTCCCTGCCAGGATTTGGGTTGCTACGTGTACCACTTTGTCCTTGATGTCAGAGATGGCATAGCCCCACTTCTTCTTCTCCAGCTTGTACTTCATCTTCATGGCCTCCACGAGGGCCAAATCACTACCCTTTGCTGAAAAGTGCAACAAGAAATGCTAAAAATAGAAAATTCTAAAAATAGCCCAGCTATAAATAGCAGTTCAGCCATTGGAGATCTTAACAACAATGGGTGAAAAGTGAAAGTGCTAAAAATAGCTTTTCTAAAAATAGCATTTCGGGATCCCTTCTTATTTTAATCAATCCTTGGACTAAACATAGGAAGTAAAATTCGAATTTGATATTAACAACAGTTTGAAGATTAATTAATTAATTCATCTTGAGTTAATTAGTTAAGGAAAATCAAACTTGAAGTCTATGTGAGGACATACAACAATTCCTCCTTTGATTGAGGAATTTATCCATCAGTTAAAGAGATAAGGATGAGTTGTAATATTGAGTTGTAATCAGTTGACTCAGTTTAACTGAGTCAAGTCCAATTATATTAATTTAATAGTTTGTTAAATTAATAAGAGTTCAGTTAGTTAATGCTTCCATGCATGTAACTACTGTATTCCATATAACTGAGTATTCACTCATGGATAACTCATGCATTTCAGTTCAGTCAGAGACCTAGTTGAGATCAGATGGAGGGATAGTGTACTATCAATTGCAAGAATATTCCATTGTGAATATCACTTGCATGCAGAAGGAATATTGTTCCTTAAGGATTCCGCAGTTGGACCTGAGGTTACAGTGAGTGTGATGAGGCCAATTCACACATGTGATATCATTGGACCCCAATCAAAATTGCACAAGGAAATGGGAGGCTTGGACGGCTTGAGGAAGATATATTCTATGTCGTTTTTGAGTTGTATTGTTTTGATTGAGAGAGCAGGATAGCTTGAGAGATGATTCTTTTTGTAACTTGAACAAGATTTCTACTTGTATGATAATATAGAGTTGGGGTTTTAGGCTGGTGCTTTCCCCAATGATATATCTTCTGTGTTATGGTTGATTACTTCTCATTCTCAATTGTATCTATTCATGCTAGATGATGCTCATATCTGTTTAAGCTTCCGCAAAGTTTATGGTAGAAGTAGATCTAGTATTATGCTTTAGGAAATTGCATATATCAGTTGATCTACAGGTGAAAATTCTACATGGTATTAGAGAAAAGGTGATCAAGTCAGAACAATATACAAGCAAGAGAAGTTCAAAGTTTGGTTTCTGAATATTGAAATTGAGTTCTTATCACATCTATTTCACCTATGGCATTCACTGGTTTAAGACTCGAATATTCTGTTGATGGCAGTTCAAATTATATATCCTAGAAGGATTGCATGGAGGCAGTATTAGAAGATAATGTTTTAAAGGACTTCATTGATCAAGAAGTCCAAAAGCTGACTGATGCTACTCAACTGGCGGAATGGAAAAAGTGTGTGGCTAGAGCAAGGATAATCCTCCTAGAGGGACTTCGAGATCACATTGTCTCAAGCCTCCATGGGAAGGAGACTCCATTTTCGATCTAGAAAACATTGAAAGATATTTATCAGAATAGCAGCGATCAAAGGAAGTTGGCACTGAAGGAAAAACTTCGAAAGATGAAGTACAAAAAGGGCAACACAATGTCTATGTCCCTGAACAAGCTCACCACCTGTAGGGATGAGCTTGGAAGTGTAGGGCTCATGACAGCTGATGACAACATGGTGAGTCTAGCACTCCTCGGTCTTCCTAAGAGCTGGCATAACTACCAGGACTCTGTTAATGGAAGAGAGAAATTGCCAAATTGGGAACAACTTTGGTCGGACCTAATGCATGAGGAGATAAGGTAGAGCACCAGGGATCGAACTTCATCAAAACAAGATGATGAAGAAAATCTAGCTCTAGCAAGTAAATCTAAGAAAGGAAAAGGGAAGGCGTCCAAATACAAATCTTCTCATGGTGGGAAATAGGTTTACAAGTTGAAGGTGCGATGCTTTCATTGTCATGAAGTGGGCCATTATGCTATGAATTGTCCACAAAAGAAATCCAAGAAGGGTTCCTCAAAGGGATCTGATGGTGATGCACTAACTTCACAATTTGAGCTGGATTTCTCTCTTATCACATGCATAGTTTCATCCATGATGGGATGTGTTTTGTACCTAGACATTGGAGCTTATTTCCACATGTTAGGTGACAAGAATCTTTTCAGTACCTTAGAGGAGAAGGATCTCCAGATGTGGATCGAGATGGGCGATGAAGGAAAGTACTGTGTCTTAGGTGAAGGTACAGTTGTGTTTCAGAGAGGGAGCATGGTGCTCCTCTCACCCTATCTACTGTTAAGTATGTAGCAAGTCTGAAAAAGAATCTTTTGTCTGTTGCTATGCTAGAAGATGAAAGCTATGATGTAGTCTTTAGTAAAGGAAAAGTTTTCCTGAGGCATATTGCCATCGAACAGACCAAGCGAATTGGGATTTGAGTAAAGAATCTCTACAAGCTGGAGGTAGAAGACTTTGTTGCATTGAGTTCCAAAGTAGAGGTGGTGCAAAGCCAAGATGTTGGCAAGCTATGGCATAGAAGACTAGGCAACTTGCATCACGGGGCCTTGAAGATCATGCAACAAATTTCTACCGGCTTACCCAAGGGAAAACTGGAGCAAATAGACACATGCAAAGGATGCACCCTGGGTAAGTATGCAAAATCTTCCTTTCAGGATTGGGATAGTAGAGCTGGTGCAATCCTGGAGCGAGTTCACTCAGATGTATGTGGACCATTCTCTACAGCCTCCACTACTAAAAAAAGGTACTATGTTATTTTTATTGATGATTTTTCTTGAAGATGTTGGATCTACTTTATGAAAAAGAAGGATCGGACCTTCCTGAGGTTTTGTGAGTTTAAAGCCTCAAAAAAGAAAGAATCTGGAAAGAAAGTAAAAGCCTTGCATAGCGACAATGGTGGAGAGTATGTTTCCCAGAAGTTTAAATACTTCTGTGTTGCAAAGGAATTAAAAGGGAACTAACAACACCCATAACCCACAACAGAATGGGATGGCTGAAAGGAATAACGGATCTATTATGGGAGCAGCTTCAGCGATGTTGCATGACCAAAGCCTACCACTTCATCTGTGGGTTGAGGCATGCAATAGAGCAATTTACCTTCAGAACAGAAGTCCTCATCGTATCTTGGGGATGAAGACACCTATGGAGGATTTTTTGGGGAAGCGACCAGATGTGAGTCACTTCCGCATCTTTGGATCATCAGTTTACTGTCATGTGACCAAACATGCTCGGAGGAAGCTATACCCAACAACTAAGTTGGGGATACTTGTGGGCTACACAGATACACCCCACAAATATCTGTATATCTGCCTGCGAGTCAGAGGACCATAGTGCGCAGGTATCTAACGTTCGACGAGTAGAGAGCCATGCAAGTATCACTTGAGGGGAAGCTCAATTTGCATGGAGATGAGGAACTTTTAGTTCCAAAGGAGGAGGAGCCTCATGATGATGTGGAGTAGCCACATGTAGAGGATCTAGTAATGGAGACCACGACTCTTGGAAAGTCTTCCAGAGACAGGAGGAAACGCTCATGGGAATCTAACAGATTGATGCTAGATGCGAAAGAGAATGTGGGGTAGCCATCCTCTCACCGCAAACAAAGGAGATCTCCCGAGAGATACACTAGCTACATGGCCCTGGGTGGGGAGTGTGTAGCGACTAAACCTTCTTGTTTGAGGAGGCAGTGCAGCAACCAGTCTGGGTTGATGCAATGGTAGAAGAATATGATTCTATCATATAGAATAGTGTGTGGGATGTTGTCCTTAGACCTAGGGACAATTCAGTGTTTATTTTCTGATGGCTTTACAAGGTAAAGCAGGCAGCAGATGGCAGTGTTGAGAAACACAAGGCAAGGTTTGTTGCCCGAGGTTTCTCACAAGTTGAGTGGATCGACTACGATGAGACCTTTGCTCTCGTAGTAAGGTACTCATCTATCAGATCGATGCTAGCTCTATCAGCTCAGATGGGTTGGAAGATCCATCAGATGGATGCGAAGACGACATTCCTCAATGGGAAGATTGAGGAAGAGGTATACATTGAGCATCTCGAAGGATTTGAGACCTTCGATCACGAGTTTCATGTCTGCCAACTCAAGTGAGCACTGTATGGGCTAAAGCAACCACCCCGTGCTTGGTATACCAATATCGACAGCTATTTCACCAGTTTGGACTTCACCAAGAGTGAAGCAGATGTGAAACTAAAGCCATTGATTATTGTACTTTATGTCGATGATCTGATTTTGACAGGTGATGACCAGCTAATATAGTCTTACAAGGAGGACCTTCCAAGAGAGTTTGAGATGAAGGACATGGGCCTCATGCACTACTTTCTAGGCATGGAAGTGTGGCATAAAGATTGGGAAGTAATTGTGTCTAAAGGCAAGTATGCCAATGAGATACTTAGGTGCTTTCACATGGAGAAGTGCAAACCCATGCAGACTCCTCTAGCTGGGAACTGGAGGAAGGAGGATGCTACTTCAGGTGAGGTAGTAGATGCTATTGTTTATCAACAACTGGTGGGTTCACTTATGTATCTAGTGAATACACGACCCGAGTTATGCTTTGTGGTAAACCAGCTGAATCAAGCTATGGTTCAGCCTACCAAGCTGTTTTGGAAGGCAGCAAAGCATGTGCTGAGATATCTCAAAGGCACTGCACAGTACGAATTATGGTATAGACAAACAAAGGGAGTGAAGTTACAAGGCTTCACAGATGCAGATTGGGCTGGTAGTCCATCAAACCAAAAGAGAAATTTTGGAGGAATCTTCAACCTCGGTTTAGGTATAGTTTCTTGGTACAGCAGGAAATAGAGATTAGTTGCACTTAGCTCAACAGATGTTGAATACATCGCTGCTAGTCAGGTAGCATGTGAGGCCATTTGGATGCAGAAGATTCTAGTGGGATTGTTTCGTTAGATGATGGATCTATAGTGATATACTATGATAATCAAAGTTCCATAAAACTCTATGAGAACCCATTGTTTCATGATAGGTCCAAGCACATAGATATCCATTACCATCATCTATGGGACTGTGTGGTCAAGAGGATCATGATGTTGCAGTATGTTTCGACCGAGGAGTAGGATGTGGATATTTTGACTAAGGCATTGTCAAAATGCAAGTTCAATTTCCACAGAGACAGGATCGAGGTTATTGATAATCCCTTTATTGTTGAGAGGGAGTCTTGAAAAGTGCAATAAGAAATGCTAAAAATAGAAAATGCTATAAATAGCAGTTCAACCATTGGGGATCTTAGCAACAATGGGTGTAAAATGAAAGTGCTAAAAATAGATTTTCTAAAAATAGCATTTCAGGATCCCTTCTTATTTTAGTCAGTCCCTGAACTAAACATAGGAAGTAAAATTCGAATTTAATATTAACAACAGTTTGAAAATTAATTAATTAATTCATATTGAGTTAATTAGTTAAGGAAAATCAAACTTGAAGTCTATGTGAGGACATGCAACAATTTCTCCTTTGATTGAGGAATTTCTCCATCAGTTAAAGAGATAAAAATGAGTTGTAATCAGTTGACTCAGTTTAACTGAGTCAAGTCCATTTAAATTAATTTAACAGTTTGTTAAATTAATGAGAGTTCAGTTAATTAATACTTGCATGCATGTAAATACTGTATTTCAGATAACTGAGTATTTACTCATGGATAACTCATGCATGTCAGTTCAGTCAGAGACCCAATTGAGATAAGATGGAGGGATAGTGTACTATTAGTTGCAAGAATATTCCATTCTAAATATTCCTTGCAAGCAGAAGGAATATTATTCCTTGAGGATTACACAGTTGAACGTAAGGTTACAGTGAGTGTGATGAGGCCAATTCACACTTGCTATCATTGGACCCCAATAAAAACTACACAAGGAAATAGGAGTCTTGGAGGGCTTGAGGAAGATATATTCTATGTCTATTCAATCTGTGAGCTATATTGTTTTGATTATAGAGAGAGCAGGATAGCTTGAGAGCTGATTCTTTTTGTAAATTGAAAAATATTTCCACTTGTATGATAATACTGAGTTGGGGTTTTAGGCTGGTGCTTTCCATAATGATATATCTTTTGTGTTATGGTTGATTACTTCTTATTCTCAGTGATATATGTTCATGCTTGATGATGCTCATATCTATTTAAGATTTCGCAAAGTTTATGGTAGAAGTAGATCTAGTATTATGCTTTAGGACATTGCATATATCAGTTGATCTATAGGTGAAAATTCTACACCCTTCCCTTCCGATATGGTCGCGGGGTCCTTTCCTTTGTATGGTAGCCGAGAAATACGATGAATTAGGTCTATCGTGATGGGAATAGGCTCCTCCAACCATAGATATCCATCATGCACTAAGAAGAGTAGCTGCATGATGATGAAAATGGTTATTGGGGAACGGTGGAAATGCAACACCCATAGCAAGTTTAGTAGCCCGGCCTTTTCCACTCCGCGTAGCCATTTCTGTGGCTCTAACGTTGTCACCACCCCCGCGGTGCTCTGTTTCATGAGGTTCCTAGTCTCCAAGTGAGGTAACCTCTTGCCATCAACAAGGTCCCAATCTTCAAACTTCATGGTTGGCACATGGCCCAAGTGTGGGCCTTCAAACAGAAGGCCATCTGGGAAGAGCGGGGTCTGGAGTGAACTCTTGGTTATTTCCAGGTCCCTTGGCACTTTGGCCTTCACTTTTTGTAGGGGGATATATGCGGGCAGTTTTTTCACAGAGTGTGTAGGTTGAATATCCTCCCCCATGCCTTCGTCTTCTTCCTCTACGATGATAAGGGCCTGCAAATCTTCTCCTTCCTCATATTTGTCTATCTTGACAGCTTTCCTCTTCTCTTCCATTAATAGTTTGTTGCGCAATGGGTTCCTCAGGGACACATGTATAGGAGCCATTGCTTTCTAATCCTTCTCGGTTCTTGGCATACGTAGTGATTTAGGGATCTTTGCCACAATCCTAACACCTTCTAGAACATCCTCCACAGTTGTGGTTTGCGTGGCCTTGCCGTCGATTACCTCTTCTATTCCCAAACCATCCTTAGTTGCTGTCATTGTACCTGGGCTGTAATCTGTCACTCATGAATTTAGGGGCTGAATTAACGCTCGACTCATAATGCTCAGGGATTTGTTCAATCGCTCAATTCTCAAATGACTAAGTGTTTTTTGTTGGGAAGCCCTTTGTGTTTTATAGCACCTTTTGAATTCGAATTCGACCATTCCCCCCAATGTTAATATAATATATTAACATTTATATTATATTAAAAATTAAAAATAAATTTATTTATTTATTTTATCCAAAATTTATCAATCAATTTCTATCTCTATTTGGCAAAGAAATATGTAAAATATTGAACTTTGAAACACTGACAAAAAAATCAAAATATTAATCCATCAACAATTTACTAATAAAATTCATTCCCAACAAAGAAACATGCTAAACTCCCAAACCTGAAAAAGGTTATTATTACTTGATTATTATGTGATTTCATGCAACCCTATATTATATTCAACTTTGAAATTCAAAACACGTTACTCTATTTTCATTACTTGATTATTATGTGATTTCATAACTCTATATTATATTCAACTTTGAAATTCAAAACACGCTACTCTATTCTTTCCTAGCAAATAAACATGCTAAACTCCCAAAGCTCAAAAAGGTTATTATTACTTTGTTATTATGTGATTTCATGCAACCATTTATTATATTCAGCTTCAAAATTCAAGTTTGAAAATTTATAAAATGAAACTAACTAACACGCTACGCTTTCTCTTTCTCACCATTACTGTAGTTTGTTGAATCACTACTCCTTCTCTTTCTGACCATCACTGTAATTTGTTGAATCTTAACAACAGAAGCTGCCAGGGAATCACTGGCAACTGTCTATATTTGGTTGAAATCTTTGCTACATCTCCACGTCTCTGTAGCTTTACAGAGCTCATGAAGTCCAGCCCCCTAACTTGGTATGTATCACTTAGAAAATAAACACAAAATTTTCTCAAAATAAGTACCCAAAACATTAAAATTTGTTGCAATGAAGCTCTCAAAAAGATCCAAAACACCAACTAATTCTCTGAACGAGGCTCGAGGCCATTTTGGAGCATTTCCTACCAACTCCCAAGTACACCATTAACACATTTGATACAAAGGATATGCCTTAGTTGTAGAAAAACAATGTAAACTTTGAAACGGGAACTGATACTGTTACTCGTTTCGTAGAGATAGCAAAAAAATGACCCGATTTTCAAAAGTGGTGACGCAGAATACACATGTTTTTTTTAGAACATGGTTTTTGGAACTTTAATTTTTTTTCATGTTCAAGGATGAAATCAAGTTTTAGAATGGTAGTGATTTTCATGCTGATTTTAAAAAGTGAGTATTCTGCATCACACCTTTTTTTTAAAAGACCTATTTTTTGACTTTTAATTTTCTAGTGTGTGAAATGTGAAAAATTATTTTCTAAATTTGATAGTTTTTGAAGTCGTCATCTTATTCATATTTTCTTGTTCTCTATCTTTTTTTTTTTTTTTAGGGGGTTTTATTGTTTTGCGTTTTTAAATTAGAAAGTCGATAGTTTGAATTTTAGATAATCTACATATTTGTACATCCTTAATTAATTTTTCAATCCACATGAAATAATTGTTTCTAAAAAACAACATGTTTTAACAATGGACATAAAAATAAACATTTTTAACATAAATATAACAAAAAAACTAAACGTTTTGATAATTTTTTG
>APFE031352029.1:45704-55881 GCA_000404065.3 Pinus taeda | reverse complement strand
TGTTGTTGGATTATGTCTTAAGTATGATAAATTTTATTGTTTAAATATCTACAATGCAATATCAAATTAGAGATATAATGTCTGTTTTATTCAGTATACAAATAAAGGCTTTTGATTTCATTGAGTGATATACTTTGTTCATAATGTCATGGTTTTTTAATTTTATAGCTGAAAAAATTTCAATTTCTTTTGTATCTAGCATGGTGTGGTTGAAAACATGTCAAATTTATACTTAGGAAAGAAAAATGATATTCTACCAGAAACATTAATGTGTTTTTTCCTTAAAATTAACTTTGTTTGAGACATAAAAAATTGGTTTTATTAGCATTTTTTAAAAAGTTTGAAAATTGACCCTTAAAAAAAAAAAAAGCGTTATTCCAGTAGCATCACTTTCGTTTTGAAGCTATATTTTGCACGAAAATTTCGTAGTAAATTTCGTAGTCACCACCATTTTTAAAACACGTTCAAAATTGGCACCTAAAAAAAAACATCGTTTCAGTATACACACTTTTCGTTTTTAGCACTGTTTTTGATGTTTTTTTGGGGTTTTTGGGCCAGAGTTCCCGTTTTGAGTTTATAGTTCCCGTTTCAAAGTTTACATTGTTGAAATTGTATGTTGTTTGTTGCAATGCTTATACTTTTCATTACAAACGCATCAACTACGATTATTTCTACATGTGTTTACATATACTAAATAATTCACTTGTCTGTGGAATAATTTTGTACATTGCAATCCAATCAATAACTTACTAGTAATTGTCTCTTTCTTGCCCTCCAATGAAAAAAATATGATAAAAGTAAATCCCACTTTTTTCTCTCTCACTCATGATCAACTGCCGTGATTCATTTATATTCTGCATGACTCTTCTGCATACTTTCATATTCATTGGATATCTGAAAATTCAGATTAAAAGTAAATTCATAGTCAAAATAATGAATATGACTTTTGTACTTTATCCATCACAAATTATATAACTCAGATATATTTACAATAGAATATCGTTTCACCTCCACTTTGCTAGTGTCTCGGATCCATGATTTTTAAATCTCTCTTTTTGGTTCTTAAACACACTGGATTTGTCATTTTCTTTAGTTTTTTTTTTAAATGATATAAGGCAGAGGAATTTTCAGACAGTCAAAAGTGATTTGAATCTGGGAAAAAAATTCAAAACATCTTGCAGTAGCTATGTTTGAATCATGTTTTTTAGGGTGGAAATAGATTAAGCAACATCAAAAACCTCAATCTTCGTGCCTGTATAATCCTCTATTGTGTCTTGTCAAATGCCAAATTGTACACAGCTGTCTCCAGATCATCTTCAAGGAGAAAAACTTCTCATTTCTCACTCCAGATTGATTGTGGTTCTAGAGGTGGCGGAGACTGTGGTACGACCTCAGATGCACTCAGCATGAGATTGATGTCTTGGTCCTCTAGCTCCTATTCCGTCTCCATGTATGTTGCCTCAATCAACTGCTCAACCTGTTGAGAAAGTTCTCGAACTTGCACCTACTCACCCTATTCATCATTCGTTGGTTGCTCTGTTGTCTCAACTTGTCCCTATGCAGTTCGTTCTATCAATGCACTTTGTCTTTCTTCATGTTCTTGTTTCTGCCTTTTTTCCCTTTCTCTCCTCCTGAGCTCTTGTTCCGCTTTTAGCTTTCTCTCCTCTTTGTGTTGCTCTCCAGTCACATTGTCACCACTTTCACCTATCTTCAAAGCTACTCTCTCAACAAGTGGATCTTCTTTGAACTTGTAGATTTTCTCGGCCTCTGTGTTCTCAACAATCTTCCTCTTGCCTTTGTATTGCATCGGTTTTCTGCTCACTGTTGTTGATGTTGTTTCTTCCTATGGTGCTTCTGCCTGCAGTGCCACTTTCCATTTTACAACAATACTGACCAGTTCATTAAGCCTAGAGGAGTTATAGCAATACCTCCAAGAATCTTCCTTTGGCCAATGACATGCCCCATGGATCCATGAGAAGTACACCTTCATAGAGTGGTCCTTTCATATGCATTGGGGATCATATGGATTGAAACTCTTGCTGTCGAATCCAAACTTCTTCAAGTCCTTGGTCTCGACATCTACATCTTTCAAGGTACGGATCTCATACAACCCTATCCGCAAAGGAAGAGTAGGCCATGATGCCTTCTTCCTCCTGTGTAGTGTTTCTGATAACCCTGTGGAGATATAGGACACAACCTCTTGCATGACCAGCTTATCCATGGAAAACCTTGGTAACTCATGCAGAGATTCCTTTGCACCAAACATCCTGATGAAGTTGCCATGACGTGAGGCATGCGAATCTGCAATGTTGAGCAATGTCTCAATCACTTCCTAGGACATGCAAGGTGGGTCTTGTTCAAATATCATCTTCTACAGTGAGGCAATGCAGTGATTAGACAACCTTGTTATGGCTCCTTGGTAGCTGCACTTGAAGAGAAACTTGTAATAAACATTCAAATCTTCCTCTAATGGTGTCCATGTCCAACCCATGCTAGGAATTGTTGTTGGGCATAGATTGCATCAAGTAAGTATGTCAACATATATAATATTTCTTGTCCATCATTAGGCAGATTCTGGGCATTTGACACATGCACTTTTAGTTGAAGAGCCAACATGTCCAACTAGTTGAAAGGTCTTCCTTCATTTTCCCACTGATCCAACATAACATCCCAACTCTGCAGGAAGGTCTCCATGCTCTCTTGGTCATACAAGTAACATGCAAAGATGACGAGGAGTTGGTAAGCGTTCCTGAATGACTTCATCTTTTAGACTTGGTTGGGTATCGTCCTAAACTTTGATGGCTCTTTTACCCATCGCTTCAAAATATCTCTTGAGTTCACATTTTTGTTGGGAGTGAAGAACAGTGCATCCATGTAGTTCACCGATTGCGGAAAATGATACATTTGATGGTAGTTTTCCATTGTAAAGGTAGCAAGCTATGACCCATTCGTGTTGTTCAATGTCATTGTCTGGGGATCGCTATGTGAGACAACCCATTGAATGATATCTGCGCATGAGAAAGTGGGTTACCTGCATGAAACCTTGTAGAATCCTCAATTGTGAATGTTGACATAGACTTTTCGATATTCCAGATCTTCCTTGAAGGTACCCGCAAATATGTCATTTATTTCTTGCCATGTGATCTTCATGTCCTTTTCTATGAACAATTATGTGTCTATAGAGATGGGAAAGTTCAATTGCACTTGTTCAACCACATCTCCATTGATTCTCTCTATAATGTCCTTTGATCAAGCTCTCTTGAAAACCATGATGCCTCTATTATTGAGAGACTTCCCAACAACTAATGTACTTGGAGACAAAACAAAAACTCATGGAAAGTCAATGTCAGTTTAAAAACACAAAGCACTTCAAGGATCGATCATGCAATAATCTAGGTGACTTCTGGGCAAGATTGCGCAATAGTGACTCTCAATTGCTGGGAAATTGTTAGCTGGAACTGCACATCACACATTCTAAGCTACCAATGAGACCTGTTGCTAACTGGAACTATGTAGAGCGTAGTCCAGCTGATTTAAGTGTGGACTGGAGTTGCATAATGCGCAGTTTAGTTTGGCTTGAATGCTGCCAGGGACTGCGCGTTGAGTAATCCCAATGTGAAATATTGGGCACTGTCTCCCAGAACTGTGCAGAGCACAGCTGGAGGCCAGTTACAAGCAGCCTCTGTGTAATTCCTGGAGCCAAGCTAGATCCTTGATGTTTAGAAATGTGTACAACATGCCAAGGAAAGCAATATTTGAGCCAAGACAGCTCAGATCTGCCCAAGGGAAACTTGCAAAAGAGTAGATCTATATGCATGAGTGAAGGATGGTGCATACAGGAGCGAATGATCATGCATGCAATCAAAACAAATGCAAGAACCAATCAAATAGACCAACAACGAAGCTGGTGGAGAGGGTCATCGCAATGATGACTGTTAGTGCAAAGACAATGTCATGCATGTGACGCTTAAGAAAGACAATGCAAAACTTGAAACAACACTTCTACAAGTTAAAACAAAATAAAATTCCAATAGTTATTCAACAAAACATGAAAAACATCATTCACACAATCCAAGGAAATAAAGGCAACAGAAAAAGCAAAAAAAGAATTGTAAAGCAAAACTTACCCAGAAAAGTTGTTCTGATTTGCTGAAGGTTCCTTGATGCCTTGGGAATGCCAGAGCTCCAAGATCGAATGCATAGAATGAGCTCCAGGGCATCGTTCATTTATTTTTGGTAGATTTAGAGTTTATGACGCTCATGACACAAATCTAGGAAAAAAATGACATTTAGCAGGAAGTTTCTAAAATCAACTTGCATGTAACTCCCAGTGCTAAAAATAGATCCCTATTTTTTAGGGATGCTTTTTTCTTTTCCAGGAAACACTGCCATGCATGCATGGGAATATTTTGCAGTTCTGGAGGGAACTGGGTAACTTGTCAGCACATGCATCGGACAATAGCATGAGGAATGCTTCTGCACAATTCTTGGGTTGAATGGTTTTAGATGCCTCTCATGCTCTACGCAATTTCCCAGTTGAAGACAAGCTTCTAGTTGGGTCTGCGCAATTCCTGAGACGAAGCCCAATGTCTGGATGTTCTATGCAATTTATCTAAGCAATGTTGTCTGCAAGACTGCTCTACGCATTTTTGGAGAGAACGGCTGACTGTTGGGTTGCTTCACACAATTCCTCAGCACAAGGCAAGTTTCCCTCTAGGATTATGTAGTTTTCCAAGACAACACAAGAACCAGATGTGAATCAAGTCATAGGGTCAACTTGTGGTGGGTCAAAAAACCAAGTTAGTGAACACAAGCTACAAAGTGAAAGGTAACTTCAAATAAAGCACAAGAACCTGAACAATCCAAGACATGTTTCTAATATTTTAAGGAGGGAGGCTCCAAAATAAAGCGAAGGAAAAATTTTGAATGGTGGTTGTAGCCGCTACAACATTGGCAACACACTAGTAGAAATCCAGCTCTCTGTACGAAACTTGTTTTGTGCAAAGTAAGTCTAACTCCTCAGGAATTATTGTTCAATTCTTTGATTATCATGGCTTCTTCACTAGCTTTAGTTAAACATATAATCCATGCCATTCTCTTGATCGATCAACACACATACCAAGCCAAGTCAACTGAGTTGTTTTGATTTGGGAACAGGGGTATATTGATGCACAAGTAATATTACTGTCAGCGTTTTATTTTCATCTCTAGTGTTGCTCCGTTGCCAACAAAACTAAACAGTACCCTGACACATTCAAGCAGGAACACAAGCATCACTCCGCTACCAGCGAGCCTGGTCAATACCCCAACGAAGTTACTTACATCGCCTCTCTGCGTAGGAATCCTTTCTCTTTTTTTGCATTTATTTTATTTTTCAATTTTCAATTTTTTTTCAGAGAAATGTGCATAGGCACTTATTTATTTCATGAGACAGAAGAGGGATCCTGACTTATTGAGAGAAAAATAAGTGGTCCCTTCATAGAAGTATGTTATATATACCTTTGACATACTTGTTAAGATTTCCCTCCTCACCTTACTCTACTTGACTGAGATCACAAGGGTTAACCGAATTATATAAAAATTGAATAGAGTAGGCAGTATTAGTTAAAATTGCAAGCGGTGTGTTTTCGCCACGACTCACTTCGAACATAACGTATTTTCCATTAGGGTATCATCAACTGAAGACAACAAGATATTCATAAAAAGAGAGGGCAACATATAACCAATTATTGATAGCTATACAAGTCCTCTTGTACTTCACCTTGCTTTTCTCAAGAGCCAAACATGGTTTCATGTGAAGCTAAACCTACACATACATAACAAGAAAAAAAACAAACAAGCAAAGTAAAAAAGTAAGCAAAACAAGTAAGAAAAGAAAAGCCTGCAAGCAAAGGAAACAAGAAAGCAAAGAAACTTGAAAGAAACTACTACTACTCCTATGCTAAATTGTGAATGGACCTACTCATGTGAAGTGATATTTCTAATGCAGCCACTGACGCATTGGTTGACCCATGTTGGTGAAAGCATGGTTGACAAGAAATACGTACAAGTAAACCGACACACAAGAAAGATAAGATAGTAAAAACCAACATACTCGAAGTTTGAATGTGTCCATAGAAAAAAGATTAAAATCACAAGACAAACATTCTACAGGCGTACCATGGTGTTGCAACACAGTGTGCATGAACGATGGGCATGTACACTCTTTTGACCTTGACAAACAAGAAAACATGAAAAATGAAGAAAATTTTCACTTAATGAGAGGGCTTGTTTTGTATGATTCCTCCAATACATGTGAGATGGGATCATGTGATTGAGGTGGAGGATGTGAAATCTATAAACAAGATTGATTTTCAATGAAGACGGGAGAGTGATGAGGAGCCTGGGGTGTTTCAACATATTTCTGATCTGAAGTGGAACTGACCTTAAGACAACGAGGACCTGACATAACCATCAGCTCAGGCTAAAGTGCTTCGACAACTTGAGGGGTTTCCACTTCATCATCAGGTAGATCTTCAAAGACCGATGGTTTAGAAATATCAACAACAAATGAGTCGACATTGTGATCGAATGAAGGAGTGAAGAGATCATGACAACCACGATCAGAAAATTCGATATATTCATCAGCATCCTCATGATTTGACGAATCATACAGAGGGTTTGATGAGAAACAATAATGTCCAACCTCTGAGTTTTCAAAAATAAAAGATGATAGATTGGTGGATTCAAAAATAAAGATGTGTCCTCTCTGCAATCAAATGACAAACTGACTTCCGGTGTGTTTTGTTAATGATCAAAAGTAAAAACATCTAAGGATGGATTTTCATAGTACAAGTTAGAAAAGGAAGAATCACAAAAGTGTCAGGAAATAACGGATGAGGTGCAGAGAAAAGGAGATCATCCTTCACCACAAGTTCTTCTTCAAATTCCCACACATGCTCATCATAAATGATAGCGCAGGATGGATGCTCAACACCAACTCCGTTGACAACTTGATCCTCGTGAACAACAATCGTGGAGTCTGGAACAGGAGAACACAACATAGTACAATATGGAGGATCAACTAACGAGAGGGCGAAGGTTGAGAGAACAAGTTCACATGACAACCAACATGATTGCAAAAAAAATATGTGCAAAAATCCAAAGCAAGTGGGATGGGAGGATGTGATACTTCGAAAGCTAGGTTCACAACTTCTCCCACCTTACACTATGGAATTAGAGTTGTTTGATGAGAAGAAAAAGAAGGGTCACTTTTGACAACAACCTTGTCCATCTTAGATTTGGCAGATCTAACACCGAGGTATGTTGGGAGGGGTTCAAATGATTCCAACACGTGTATTTTGAGATATGTGAAGAAGATACTGAAATATTTCATGAAGAAATTTCCAATCAACTTCATCTTCTAGGATTTGAAAAGTGATATTTTGGAAGCATTTGAAACATTGCAAAATAGATTCATCATGTACTTTTCGTAATTCCACATTTTTTTATTGAGTTCTTTTCAATCATAATGATAGAAAACATGGGCCAACTCTTCAATCATCTGATCATAAGAGTGGATGGAGGTTGCGGGAAATGTGCCACATCATTGTAGTGCATTCCCTCAAAACATGAATGTGAGTAACGAGCACACAATATGGTCCACATGGATTTCATTCCTTTCAAAGAAACCCATGAAGAACACTCCATGACTAAGCAAAGTTGCTTCAACTTCACCATCATATGTGTTACATGAAAATTCATTAAGGAGGTCCTCATGACACATCAAAATCGAATACATGAGATAGACATGTTGGAGGATTAATCATAATGTAAGTCATGAAAGAATGTGTAGAGATTCAAAACAGACTTTGAGGACTCAACTTGTCATCTGGCCCTCCTTGTAGCACCATAAATGTTGACGGTGTTGGACTCATCAGCATGTCATGGGATCTCCCCGATAAGAAGTCCCAACTAGACCTAAGATCGTTTGGATTAGGAGTCATAACAATGGGTAAATAAATGCCTTGACTGTGATAACGCACAGAGGTAAGTTTGAAATATTTGCTGAAAGCAAGTGTGTGATGTTGCATCGATTCAAGTGAAATGCATGGGGGTTCTAACACATGAAGGGTAAAAGGAAGTGTGTCCCTTAGAAGCCTCTAATAGTACGCAACCTGAAAGGAACACACGAGTTGAATGACACCACAAGCTGGAAAGTAGAATAGTCCATAATCCGAAGTGACGAGTTAAACCAACAACACACTTTCAACAAGATTCATGCAATCATATACAAAATAGTTCATACACGAATGCGTAAATTAAATAGCATCCATTGCTAAAGAAACAAGAATGGTCCAACCACAATAATAACATATGCATGAAAACGTGTTTTCTCTATTTTATATATATAAAGTGAAAGTTCCATCCATACATATACCATTGACATCCACTAGCCCCAATAGTGGAACATTATAGTCAACATCGCTTGCTCCTCCAAAGAGATGTACTCTCTCTGCAATGTGGAGAAGCTAAGGCTCATCACAATACTCTCCAAGCCTTCTCTAAGAAATGCCTAGCTATAATCTTGGCTTCCAAAAGCCTCTACTATGAGTTATGAGGTCATATATATAGCAAAGGGTGTGGTGACCCTTGACATTCTCCTTTGACTCTTGAACTACCCTCATGACTCTTCACATTACAATAGTGATTGTTCACATTCCACTAATGACACTTGGAATTTCACTAACAACATATTTACAATAATACAATTTCCACATACACCCATGTGGGACAAAAATAGGCTTGAGTCAGCCTGACAAAACAAACAACATCACTTAGGGTCTTGGGAAAATACCAACTCAGTAACCTCCTCATGGTGATATTCGGTGACAAACTAATACCAAGCTTGGTACTACTCTATTGTGTCACTGTACTATTTGACGGCATCTTTGTTGAACTAGACGCTTGCCTCCATGGCTTCTGGGTATATGGTTTTGAAACATTTGTCCAGCTCATCTTGAAGCATGCGCAACATTGTCCTGAGTGTAGATGGACCACCGATGTACCTTTACATGTTTTCTACGCTAAGCTGCAATTCATCCCTGGTGGCTATGTGCATCAATTACTCTATGTACTTATCGACATCTACCATGACTTGGTTCTTTCTCATGGCGTGGGTGAGGGTTCTAATGGAAGGGATCTTATGTGTTCACACTATGACATCCAAACTATCGAAAACAACCATGCATAGGAAGCCTCAGTGCCAATGATGAGCAGAGGGAGATGCTCAAAATTTCAGATCTGCATCTGAATCCGGGCTTTGTCTAGCTCAGCATGTGGCTTCATCTTCTTATGCAAGTAAAGAAAATCTCCCTTGTACCTCATTGTCCATTCTTACATGTGTGCAATAGCAATGTGTGTATTTGAGAGTTTGGGATGTCTGCGTGCACTTCTGCTGAAAGTCATATAGATGGACAATCACTTTGTGAATGGTGAAAAATATTCTATACATTGTCTGCATGATTGCCACCAAAGTTGATATCGCCACCACTATTTTTTTCTTCATCTCTGTCACAGTGGATCCTGTGGATTGCTCTGTTCTCACCCTAGCCTTTTGCAGTCCTTCGCCATTCGATCATTCTCTGCTATCAAGAACTTGACCGTTGAACTTGTGGCTTCTTCACAAGCCTTAGAAGCTTCAACCATGGCAACTAGATGTCTTTTAACATCTGGTACAATCACCCTTTCTTCTATATGCGTAGGTGGTGTATGATCACCCAGGTGTTGCTTTCTTCGTGCCTATACAATCCTCTATCGTGTCTCGTCAAATGTCAGATTGTACACATTCGTCTCTAGATAATCTTCAAGGAGAAAAACTTATCCTTGCTCGCTCGGGACTGGTTGTGGTTCTAGAGGTGGTAGAGACTGTGGTCCTTGGTTGCAATTTACGATTAACTTTATACAAAGACTTCACAATCACAAATATTAAGGCCATGGTGTTAAGCATAAAGATTAGAACAACCACTTAATTTGTGACAGATGAACTTGGATAGACAATAAGAGAACCTATCAGTATGATAAAATTTTATGACCAACATATGTTGCATGAGTTTGAGTTTTCAGTGTGGGGAACCTGTATTTGGAACTGCTAGAGCTTTACTCAAATTTATAGGAAACATCAAGTTGGGAGAAATAA
>APFE031352029.1:0-40391 GCA_000404065.3 Pinus taeda | reverse complement strand
AATAGTTTCTGATGAACTAAGACTTACAGAAGTAACAAAATGATCCCATGATTCGGGCAATGAGCACAATAAAGTAATAGCTTTATCCTCGGATGGAATTTTTACTTCTATACTTTGTAATTTCACAAGAAGAGTATTAAAAACATTTAAATGATCAGCAATCGATGTACCTTCCTTCATTCGCAAACCGTACAACTGTCGCTTCAGGATAATCCTATTGGTTAAGGATTTGGTCATGTACAGTTTCTCCAGTTTCGTCCACAAACCAGCAGCTGTTGTCTCCAACACAATATTAAACAGGACATCATCAACTAGACACAGTCGAATAACACTTATCGCTCTTTCATCCATCTCGGCCCACTCGCTATCTGTGATGTTGTAGGGCTATTTGGCCTTGCCTAACAACGCCTTTGCCATGCCATGTTGGACAAGCAAATCATGCATTTTCACCTTCCAGATCTCGAAATTATTCTTGCCATTAAATTTCTCAATTTCAAACCGGGGACTTTGAGTTTTCGCCATTTTGTATCAAAAAAGCACAATAATCTCCAATAACAACGTTTTAAATACCAGCAATTAAAAAAAATTTGCCTATGCCTTTAAAACAAAATATCTTCCCTTCACACACAAAAAAAAAAATCTGCCAATAAGTCAGCTGTGATAGACTATAGTCACGGTTATTTTCACATTTTTGGCGACCCTGTAGCATTAAATCCAAGACGCATCCAGGAATATCTGAAAATACCAATTTATCGCATTGTAGGAAATTGTAGGAATGTTTGCGAACTTCTAGCAATGCGAAATTTCCTTCAAACTTCTTTTCTCTTTGAAGTACCGCTCTTGATCCGTAAGAACAACTTAATGAGTTTTTTCCATAAAAACTGACCAGTCTCCCATACCACCAACAGAAGATTTTCTAGGGCTATCTGAGTATATATTTAAACGACAAGGAGAGTAAGACTACATTTTTCTAGGATAAAGAATACGACACCAGATAATGTGTCATTTTTTAGAGAGGGATTCTGATTTCCCTATATCTCATATCTGGCTGTAATAGTTTTCTGACTTATTGGCACCCAAGAGCTGTCTTTGTTATTGATAAACAAACATATATGCCATTGGTTGTATGTTATCCATTCCAAAGCCTATGCATTATATTTTTGGTCATATCATATGCCAGTCCAGTGTATCCTTGAAGCACCAGCGATTTAACAAAAATACGCACCAGCGATTTACCAAAAACATGCACCAGCGATTTAACAAAAAAATACGCACCAACAATTTAAATATGCACCAGCCATATGTAAAAAACAGCGATCCGGCAAAAATACGCACCAGCAATTTAAATATGCACCAGCCATATGTAAAAAACAACGATCCGCGCAGCAATCAGGCTTCTACGCATTCTTATCATACCTTTCAGGCTTCCACGCAGCAATCAGGCTTACAGTGCTCAGTGCGCACACGCAGCAACAAAACAAATAACCTTTACGCAACACCTCCAGCACCACGCTCCCTCAGCGCTCCAGCTCTTCACGCAGAAAAACTGCTAGCAATCCACTCACCAGCACCTCCAACATGCTCTGATACCAATTGTTGGTTTAGGTGCACAGCAGATTAAATAAACACACATCAATTTTTCAAGCACATAAACACAAGAGTTTAACGTGGTTCACCCAACCAATCTGGGCTATGTCCACCAAACATAGGCATCAGGAATTTATTAATCAAATTGGAGATTACATCAAGAAATCCTCACAAAAAACCTCTCTCTCTTAGCAAACCATCCGAATGGTTGCCTATTATATAGCATGGAGAATGTAACAGCTCATTAACTCCCTCACATCAAATATAGGAGGCATTAACTCCCTCCCAACAACCTGGAGCTAATCTAGGACCTGAATTCCTATTGTTGTCAACAGCTGAGATTTTTCCTATTTTGTTACAAACATAAAATCTCAACAGTAAGTTTGATGGTTTGTAGAAATTGTATGTTGTTTGTTTTTAATGTGGAAAACGTAGAGAATATTTGTATTTTTCTTGTCGATATGAAAAATGGAGAAGCTGTTTGTTGCAATGCTTATACTTTCATTACAAATGCATCCACTACGATTATTTCTACATGGGTCTACATATTCTAAATAATTCGCTTGTCCGTGGAATAATTTTGTACGTTGCAATCCAATCAATAACTTACTAGTAATTGTCTCTTTCCTGCCCTCCAATAAAAAAATCCTAAGAAAGTAAATCCCACCTTTTTCTCTCTCACTCATGATCACTGTCGTGATTTGTTTATATTCCACATGACTCGCGCTGCATACTTTCATATTCATTGGATATCTGAAAATTCAAATTAAAAGTAAATTTATAGTCAAAATAATGAATATGAATATCCAGGACCAATAAGGAACTAATTTGAAGTTGTCCATCTCCGATTCATTACTACCAATGAGAAAGTAGTTTTAGCCTTCCAATATGCACTCGGTCGGTCAAGATAACTCTAGACTCATTTGTTGGCGTTTAGTCAATATAAGTTTGATGGCTTGTAGAAATCGTATGTTGTTTGTTTTTAACGTGGAAAACGTAGAGCTAGAGTATTTGTGTTTTTCTGGTCGATATGGAAAATGGAGACGTTGTTTGTTGCAATGCTTATACTTTCATTACAAACGCATCCACTACGATTATTTCTACTTGTCCGTGGAATAATTTTTTAGGTTGCCCTCCAATTAAAAAATCTTATGAAAGTAAATCCCACCTTTTTTTCTCTCACTCATGATCAACTACCGTGATTCATTTATGTGAATTGGATTCATTTATGTAAAGGGCATGACTCTGTTGCATACTTTCATATTCATTGGATATCCGAAAATTCAGATTAAAAGTAAATTCATAGTCAAAATAATGAATATGTTGTCCACATAACCATCTTTTTCCCAAAATATATAACTCAGATATCTTTACAATAGAATATCATTTCACTTTCACTTTTTTCATCTCTCCGATCCATGATTTTTAGATCTATATTTTTGGTTCTTAAACAGAGTCGATTTGTGATTTATTTTGGTTAAAAAAAATAATAGAGTTGCTATAGTTAAAAGTGGTTTGAATTTAGGTAAAAAAAATCAAAAAATCTTGTAGCAGTAATAGTGTTTGAATCATATTTTTTTTATAGTGGAGATAGATTCAACACTATCAAAAATATGTAGGGCACCCAAAATCTTGAAATTTGACATCTATAACTTGAATTTACAAAAATTCCTATCAAATTTTATCAAAATTTTGCTGAATTTCCATAGTTTTCAGAGCTGAAAAACACATTTCGTTTGATTTGTAATCTCCTTTTTCATGTGTCAGAAAACTTTATTCCAAATTCCTCGAAATTTTCGGTTGAGAATTTTGACAAACTGCAAGATTTTTCGGTGAAAAGTCAGTAAGAATCCTGGATTGGCAAGAATTCTCTGCCATAATTTTTTTATTTCGCTGAAAAACATTTGGGCAAAAAAATAGGTTTCAATATGCCAAAATTTTATGTTATAATAATTTTTTGAGGATTTGTTTTTAGTGTGATTTTTTGTGCCATAATCCATTAAAAAAATCGAGGTGAAATCTTGATTTGTGTTATTTAAATTGGTTTTTTTTACTGTATATATGGATTGAGCACCCTGAGAAACCCCTAGGGCACTTTGATTGTGTGGGGGTTACCCATCAAGCTTGTGATTTCAATAAATTCCTGCCAGATTTTAGAGAAATTAGACCGATTACCCATCAAGTTTGACAGTTATAACAGTGGATCTTGCATATGCAGTGGGGATCATACAGATTGAAACTCTTGGTGCCAAATCCGAACTTCTTTAAGTCCTTGGTCTCGACATCTGCATTTTTCAAGGTATAAATCTTGTATAACCCAATCTGCAAAGGAAGAGTAGGCCATGGTGCCTTCTTCCTGCTATGCAGTGCTGTTGATAACCTTGTTGAGATGTGATATGCAACCTCTTGCATGACCAACTTGTTCATGGCAAACCTCGGTAACTCATGCGGAGGCTTCTTCACGCCAAACATCCTAATGAAGGTGCCACTAGGTGAGGCATACCAATCTGCAATGTTGAGCAATGCCTGCATCACTTCCTCGGACATGAAGGTGGGTCCTGTTCAAATATCATCTTGTACAACAGAGCGATGAAGTGGTTAGATAACCTCGTCGTGACTCCTCAGTAGTTGCACTTGGAGAGAAACTTGCAATAAACATTCACGACTTCCTCTAATGGTGTCCATGTCTAACCCATGCCAGGAAACTGTTGTTGGGCACAGATTGCATCAACCAGGTACGTGTACATATAGAATCTTGCTTTTCCATCCTTAGATGGATTCCTAGCATTTGACACATGCACTTTTAGCTCAAGAGCCAACATGTCCAACGAATTGAAATTCCTTCCTTCATTTTCGAACTGATCCAACATAACAACCCAACTCTGCGGAAAGGTCTTCGTGCTCTCTTGGCCATACAAGCGACATGCAAAGATGACTAGGAGTTGGTAAGCTTCCTAAGTGACTTCGTCTTGTAGACCTAGTTGGGTGTTGTCCTGAACTTCGATGGCTCTTTTACCCAACGTTTCAAGATATCTCTCCAGTTCACATTGTTGTTGGAGTGAAGAACACTACATCCATATAGTTCACCGGTTGTGGAAAATGATACATCTAATGATAGTATTTTGTCTTGAAGGTGGCAAGCCATGTCCCACTGGTGCTACTCAATGTCATCGTCTCAAGATTGGTAGGTGAGACAACCCAGTGAATGATATCAATGCATGGGAAGGCGGGGTACCTACATGCAACCCTATACAAGCCTGACTTGTGACTGTTGACATAGAGCTTTCGATCTTCTAGTTCTTCCTTGAAAGTGGCTGCAAATATGCCCTTTATTTCTTGCCATGTGATCTTCATGTACTTCTCTACGAACAAATGTGTGTCTGCATAGATGGGAAAGTTTAATGGAACATGTTCAACCACGTCTCTAGTGCTACTCTCTACAATGTCCTTTGATCCATCTCTCTTGGAAACCATTATGCCTCTGCTACTAAGAGACTTCTCAACAATTGATGTACCTGGAGACAAAGCAGACACTCATGTCAAGAGAATTTCAGTTTAAAAACACAAAGCACTTTAAGGATCAACCATGCAACAAGTTGGGTGACTCTGGGAAAGATTTCACAGTAGTGAATCTCAAAGGCTAGGAGATTATCAACTAGAACAGTGCATTGTGCAATCTCAGCTGTCAGTGAGACCTGCTACTAATTGGAATTGTGCATAGCGCACTCTAGTTGAGTTCAATCCGACATGACTGCAGGCTAGGATTACGCATTGCACAATCCCAGTGGGCAAGACTGGGCATTGTTTCCCAGAACTGCGCAGAGCACATCTAGAGGCCAGTGACAGGAAGCCTCTGCGTAGTTCTTGGAACCAAAGCATAGCCTTGATGTTTAGGAATGCTAGAGCATGCCAAGGAAAGCAAGATCTGAGCCAAGGCAGCCTAGATCTACCCAAGGGAAACTTGCAAATGAGTAGATCTGAATGCATGAGTGAAGGATGTGTCATACAGTAGTGAACGATTATGCATGTAATAAAAACCAGTGCATGAATCAATCAAATGAACGAACAACAACATTAGTGGAGAGGGTCACCGCAATGATGAATGTTAGTGAAAAGACAATGTCATGCATGTGACACTTAAGAAAGACAATGAAAGACTTGAAACAACACTTCTACAAGTGAAAACAAACTAAAATGCCAATGGTGATTCAATAAAACATGCAAAACAACACTCACACAAGCTAAGGAAATAAAAGCGACAGATAAAGAAGCAAAGGACTTGAAAAGAAAAATGAACCCAGTAAAATTGTGCCGACTGTGTTGAAAGTTCCTAACTGCCTTGGGAATGCAAAAGCTCCAAGATTGAATGTGTAGAATGATCTTTGTGGTGTCGTTTAAATAGATTTCATAGATTTAGGGTTTATGACATGCATGACACAAATCTAGGAAAAAGCGAAACCTAGCAGAAGTTTCTAGAATCAACTTGCTTGTAACTCCCAGTGCTAAAAATATATCCCTATTTTTAGGGATTCTTTTTGCTTTTTTCTTTTTCCTTTTTCGGGAAATATTGCCATGCATGCATGGGAAGATTATGCAGTTCTAGAGGGAACCAGGCAACTTGTTGACACATGCATTAGATAACAACATGAGGAATGCTTCTGCGCAATTCCTAGACAGAGTGGCTCTAGCTACCTCTCATGTTCTATGCAATTTTCTGAGCAAGGCTACCTTCCTAACTCCTCTGTGCATTTTTGGAGAGAAGGGTTGACTATTAGTTGCTTTGCACAATTCCAGAGAGAAAGGCAGGTTGCCTCTAGGATTGCACAGTTTGCCAAGACAATGCAAGAACGAGATGTGAACGAAGTGATGGGGCTAGCTTGTGGTTGGTCAGCAAAACAAGTTAGTGAATACAAGCTGCAAAGTGAAAGATAACTTCAAATCAAACACAATTACTTGAGTAGTACAAGACACGATGCTGAGATTTTGAGGAGGGAGGCTCCAAAACAAAGCAAAGGAAAAATTTTGGAGGGTTGTTGTAGCTGCTACAACATTAGTGACACATTGGTAGAACTCCAACTCTCTGTACGGACCTTGTTTCATGCAAATGAATTCTAACTCCTCCAGAAGTATTGTTCAATTCTTTAGTCGGCATGGCTTCTTCACTAGCTTGAGTTAAAGATATAGTCCCTACCATTCTCTTCATCAGTCAACACACATAATAAGCTAGGTCAACTGAGTTGTTTCGATTTGAGAAGAGGGGTATATTGATGCACAAGTAATATAACTCTCATAGTTTTAGTTTCTTCTCTGGTGTTGCTCTACTGCCAGCAGCCCAGGACAATACCCCGGCAGAGTCACGCAGGAACACAAGCATCGCTCTGCTGCCAGAGAGCCTGGTAAATACTCTAGTAGAGTTACTTGCATCACCTCTCTGAATAGGAAGCCTTTCTCTTCTTTCACCTTTATTTTATTTTTATTTTCAGAGAATTATGCATAGGCACTTATTTATTTCATGAGGTGGAAGAGGGATCTCGACTTATTGAGAGCAGAAGAAGTTGTCCCTTCAGAGAATTATGTTATATATACCTCTAACATACTTGTTAAGGTTTTCCCCTTCACCTTACTCTAGTTGACTGAGCTCACAAGGGTTAACCAAATTATAGAAAAATTGATTAGAGTAGGCGGTACTAGTTAAAAGTGCAAGCATTGTGTTTTCACCATGAATGACTCTGAATAGAACATATTTTCCATCAGGGTATCATCGAATGAAGACAACAATATCTTCATAAAGAGAGAGGGAAACATATAACCAATCGTTGATCATTGTACAAGTCCTCTTGTACTTCACCTTGCTTGTCTCAAGAGCCAAACACGGTTTCATGTTAAGCTAAACCTACGGGTGCATAACAAGTAAACAAACAAACAAGCAAAGGACAAAAGTAGGAAAAACAAGTAAGCAAAGCAAAAGAATGCAAGCAAACAAAACAAGAAAGCAAAGCAACAAGAAAGAAAATTATACTCCTACTCCCATGCTAAATAGTGCATGGGCCTACTCACATGAAGTGATATTTCTGATGCACCCACTGATGCATTGGTTGACCCATGTTGGTGAAGGCATGGTTGACAAGAAAGATATACAAGTAAACCAATGCACAAGAAAGATAAGACAGTAAAAACCAACATGCTCGAAGTTTGAATGCGACCACAAAAAAGAATAGAGTCAAATCGCAAGATAAACATTCTGCGGACATACCATGGTGTTGCAACACAATGTGCATAGACGATGAGCATGTACACTCTTTTGACTGTGACAAATGAGGAAAAAATAAAAAGGAAGAAAACTTTCACTTAGCGAGAGGGCTCGTTGTGTATGAATCATCTATTGCATGAGCGATGGGATCATGTGATTGAGGTGGAGGATGTGAAATTTGTAAATGACATTGATCTTCAATGTAGGTGAGAGAGTGATGAGGAGCCTCAGGTGTTTCAACAGATTTTTGATCTGAAGTGGAACCAACCTCAAGACAACGAGGACCTAACATAACCGTCAACATAGGCTGAAGTGCCTCGATAGCTTGAGGGGTTTCCACTTCATCATCAGGTAGATCTTCAAAGACTAGTGGCTTAGAAAGATTAACAACAAATGAATCAACATTGTGATCGAATGAAGGACCGAAGAGATCACAACAACCACAATCAGAAAATTTGATATATTCATCGGCATCCTCATGATTTGACGAATCATACAGAGGGGTTGATGAGAAACAAGAATGTTCACCCTCCGATTTTTTAGAAAGAAAAGATGATAGATTAGGTAGATTCAAAAGAAAGATGTCTCATCTCCGCAGTGGAATGAAAAACTGACATTCGATGTGTTTTATCAATGATCGGAAGTAAAAACAGTCGGGAATGGATTTTCACAGGACAAGTTAGAAATGGAAGAATCACAAAAGATGTCAAGAAATAGCGGATGAGGTGCAGACAAAAGAGGTCATCCTTCACTGCACGTTCTTCTTCAGATTCCCACACATAATCATCATAAATGACAGCGTAGGTTGGCTGCTCAACACCAACTCTATCGACAACTTGATCCTTGTGAACAACAAGTGTGGAGTTCGAAAAAGTAGAACACAACATAGTACAATCCGAAGGATCAACAAAATGATAGGATGGAGGTTGAAAAAACAAGTTCACGTGATAACCAACAGGATTGCAAGCCAAATCTGTGCATATATCTAGAATAGGTGGGGTGGGAGGAAGTGACAATTTGAAATATGGGTTCACAAATTCTCCCACCTCGCACTGCAGAGTTAGAGTTGTTTGATGAGAAGCGGACGAAGGGTCACTTGTGACAACAACCTTGTCCATCTTAGACTTGGTATGTCTAACACCGAGGTATGTTGGGAGGGGTTCGAATGATTCCAACACATGTGGATTTTCAAATATGTGAAGAAGATACTGAAATATTTCATGAAGAAATTTCCAATCAACTTCATCTTCTGGGATTTGAAAAGTGATATTTTGGAAGCGTTTCCAAAATTGCAAAAGGATTCATTAGGTGCTTTCTGTAATTCTTGAAATTTTTTATTGAGTTCTTTTCAATCATAATGATAGAAAACATAGGCCAACTCTTTGATCATCTGATCATAAGAGTGGACGGAGGTTGCAGGCAATGTTACACACCATTGCAGTGCGTGCCCTCAGAACATGAATGTGAACAATGAACAGGAAATGTGATCCTCATAGATTTCATTCCTTTCACATAAACCCATGAAGGCCACTGCATGACTAAGCAAAGTTGCTCCACCTTCACCATCATATGTCTTACATGACAATTCATTAAGGAGATCCTCCGACACTTCAAAATCACATCCATGAGATAGACATGTTGGAATATTAATTGTAATGTAAGTCATTCAAGAATGTGTAGAGATTCAAAATAGAATTTGAGGGCTCAACTTGTCATCTTCCCTCCTTCTAGCACCAAAAATGTTGATAGTGCTAGACACACCATAACGTCATGGGATCTCCTCGGTAAGAAGTCCCAACTAGACCCCAGACCGTTTGGAGTAGGAGTCCGAGTAGTGGGTAGTAAAGAAATTCCTTGATTGTGATAATGTGCACAAGTGTGATATCTTTATCAAAAGCAAGTGTGTGACCTTGAAATGAGTTAAGTGAGATGCACGGGGTTCTAAAACACGAAAGGAGAAAGGAAGTGTGTCCCTTATAAGACTGCAATATTATGCAACCTGAAAGGAACACACAAGGTGAATGACATCACAAGTTGGAAAGTATAATAGTCCACAATCCAAAGTGATGGGTTAAACAAACAACACGATTTCAACAAGATTCATACAATCATATACAAAATAGTTCATACACGAATGCATAAATTAAATAACATACACTGCTAAAGCAACCAAAATAGTACAACTACAATAAAAACATATGTATGAAAACGTGTTGGCTCTATTATATACATATAAAGTGAAAGTTCCATCCATACATACACCATTGATAGCCACTAGCCCCAATAGTGGAACATTATAGTCAACATCGCCTTCTCCTACAAAGAGATGTACTCGCTCTGCACTATGGATAAGCCAGGGCTCACCACAATACTCTCCAAGCCTTCTCTAAGAAATTCTTAGCTGAAATCTTGGCTCCCAAAAGCCTCTACTATGAGTTATGAGGTTCTATATATAGGAAAGGCTGGGGTGACCCTTGACATTCCCCTTTGAATCTTGGACTACCCTCATGACTCTTCATATTACAACATTGATTGTTCACATTCCACTAATGACACTTGGAATTTCACTAACAACATATATACAATAATACAATTTCCACATATACCCAAGTGGGACAAAAATAGGCTTGAGTTAGCCCAAAAAGATAAACAACATCACTTGGGCTCTTGGGGAAAAACCAACTCAGTAACCTCCTCATGGTGATCTTCAATGACGAACTGATACCAAGCTTAGTACTTCTCTATTGTGTCCCTGTCTTGTTTGACGACATCTTTGTCGAAGTGGACCCTTGCCTCCATGGCTTCTAGGTATATGGTTCTAAAACCTCTGTCCAAATAATTCTAAATCATGTGTAGAATTATCTTGAGTGTGGTTGGACCACTAATATACCTTTTCATGTTCTTTGCGCTGAAATGCAAGTCATCGTTGATGGCTATGTGGATCAACTACTCTATGTACTTATCGACATCCAACATGACTTGGTTCTTCCTCATGGCCTGGGTGAGGGTTCTAATGGAAGGGATCTTGTGCATTTTCACTATGACATCCAAACTCCTGAACAATTGTGCATATGAAGCCTCAATTCTAGTGATGAGTGGAGGGAGCTGCTCATAATTCCGGATCTACATCTAAATCTAGGCTTTGTTAGGTTACCCTGTGGCTTCATCTTCTTGTGCAAGTAAAGCGGGGCTCGCTTGTACCTCACTGTCCATTCTTACATGTGCACAATAGTAGCTTGAATGTCTTTGAGAGTTTGGGCTGTCTTCGCGCACTACTGTTGAAAGCTATATAGATGGACAACTTCTTTATGCATGAGTGACAAATATTCTATACACTGTTCGCAAGGGGCCTCAAAAGTTGATATCTCTACCACTATTTCTTTCTTCATCTCTTTCATGGTGGATCCTATGGATTGCTCTATTATCTACCTGGCCTCTTGCAAGTCCTTCGTCATTCGATCATTCTCTGCTATCAAGAACTTGACCGTTGAACTCGTGGCTTCTACATAAGCCTTAAAATCCTCGGGCATGGTAATTGTATGTCTTCTAACATCTTGTGCAATCATCCTTTTCTTCTTTGCGAGCAGGTGATGTATGATCATCCGAGAGCTGCCTTCTTCATACATGTACAATCCTCTATTGTGTCACGTCAAAAGCTAGATTGTACACATCTGTCTCCGGATCATCTTCAAGGAGAAAAAATTCTCCTTGTATGATCAGGACTAGTTGTGGTTCTAGAGGTGGCAAAGACTATGGTACGACCTCGGATGCCCTCCGGATGAGATCGATGTCTTGGTTCTCTAGATCTTGCTCCCTCTCCCTGTCTAATGCCTCAACCAACTGCTCAACCTGTTGAGCAAGTTGCTGAACCAATGCCTGCTCACCTTGTTCATCATCTGTTGGCTGCTCTGTTGTCTCAACCTGTATCTACTCAGTTTTTTCTATCAGTGTGCCTTGTCCTTCTTCTTGTTCTTGTTTCTTCCTTTCTTCCCTTTCTCTCCTCCTAAGCTCTTTTTCTGCTTTCAGCTTCTTCTCCTTCTCCTGCAACTTTCTCGATGTTTCTTCCAATATTTTCTTCTCCTTCTTTCTCTGCACTACTCTCCTCGCACATTGTCTCCTCTTTGCATCTATCTCCAAAGCTACTTTCTAAATGAGTGGATCTTATTTGAACTTTTAGCTTTTATCGGCCTCTAAGCTCTCGACAATATTCCTCTTGCCTTTGTCTTCCGCTAGTTTGCTACTCATGACTGTTGTTGTTGTTGCTTCCTGTGGTGCTGCTTCCTGCAGTGTCGCTTTCTTTTGTGAGATGGTTTCATAACATTGGCTTTTTAAGTTATCAAAACTATGGTGATTCTAGAGCATCTCTTCTAATGCATTTTAAACAAAAAAATAAAATTCTAAATAAATTCAATTAACCCCATACCTTTTTCAAAGCATAAAGCCAATTTCAATCTCAATGAATGTTAATAATCACTATCATAATTTTAATATGTAAAATGTATCATTCACACACACACACACACACACACAGAGTCCATGAAATAGATACATTATATAAATAGGAGCTGTGGATATTTTAAATAATTTTGTTTAAATCTCTTATATGATAATTAAAATAAAAATTATAATATTTTAACAATATGTATATTTACGTTTATTGTATTTCTTTGTGGTGGGTGGTTCAGAAAAATGACAATTATTTTTTCGATTTAAGATTGATTTTCATATGTAATATTTTCTATAATGACTAATTTTGGTTGTTGAGTAATTCTGATGGTTAAAACATAATTTCACTTAAAGGTTTAAAGATACTAATTTTATATATATATATATATATATATATATTATCTAATATATATATTATATATTATATATATATATATACTATTATATATATATATAATATATAATATATATATATATATAATATATATATAATATATATATAATTGATTTCAAATAATTATTATTCCCTCAATGAGGGAGGAAACCAATGAGAATAAGGAGGAAGGGGGTGGGGAATTACTCCCTCCCACACTTTGATTTGAGGTACATGTGGCAAGCTTCCAGCATGCATTTCATTATGCACAGAACCTTCGAGATGCCTGATCATAGATTTAATAGTGGGTTGGCGAGCTTCAGTTGGATGAGTGCAAGATTGGTTATGGGTAGTTAGGAGGGAAAAAGTGATTGTGAAAAGCATGCATAGGTCACCAACTTATGAATGCTACTTTGCTTTTGGTGCTTTGCATTTGGAATTTCTAATGGCAAGTGGATTTTTTTTATTGGTGTTGTAGGGGGGAAACTATGTCAAGTTTGGGATCTAGGGTAGATGAAGAGTTGGGTCCTGTCAGTTTGTTGGAAAATTCCTGTAAAGAAGCAAAGCTCATCGGATTCAACAGTTGAAGGAATGTCCCAACATTGGATTTTTTGTTCTAGAATTTTGTCAAGTCTCATTGTTTACTCATGTGACCTTCTTAGGACAATATTTCTTCTTGGTTGGGGGGGGGGTGGTGCGGCAGGGGGGGGGGGGGGGGGGGGGGGGGGGGGGGGTTTGGTGCGGCGGGGGGGGGAGGGGGTTGGATTCAATTGTATGGTTTTCTTTTGGGATCAATGGGAGTCTAATCTAGCGTTTACAAGCCCTCGACCAAAATTTGGAGTCAGTGGTTGGTGGGGCTCTAGGAATGATGCTCTCTATCTCCAACTTCAGAGATATTCTCGTCCATGTAACTTAGTCGAGGGTGGTAATTCATAGAAAATTGTCATTGTATGCATTCCTTCTTTATGACATAATAGATTTTGGTTTTCTAGTCTTCTCATAGAGTTTTGTGTGTTCTCCTTCTACCGTAAGGAGTGCGGTGTTAACTTGGTCAAAAAAACTATTGTTAAAGGGAGGAGTTTGGTGTAACCATGGAATAGTATCCCTATAGACAAAAGTGGTTTCCTTAGCCAAGTTCTATGTCCTTTAAGTGAGTTTTCGGCTTGAAATTGGGGTAATTTCATAGTTGGTCCTAGGGTAATTGCTTTTTGTTGAACCTATGTGTAGTGTCAGAGAAAAGGTGTGCCTTCAAGCGTGCTGGAGTTGGTTTGAGAATGTTTAGACAATGAGGAAGAGCACAAAGGTGGTTAGGTCCGTGGGGGAAACGAGCAGATTACTGAGGGAAAGATTTGGTAGGAGGGGGAGTAGGTGAAATAGAAGAAGAGTTAGAGGAGGAAATGGCTTTTAACCAGTCCCCTTCTCCTTGCCATGTCGACCTTCCTCCCCCTTTCGACTCTTTGGACACTTGGTTGTGGCACATTATATTTCTTATGGAGAAATTGGAACAAGACCACCATGATTACAAAAACAAAGCCATAAGCTTCATGAACAATCTGCAGCAAAACTAGTGGGACATGTTGAACCATTTGGTGTCACTTTGACAGGGTAAACAAAGGTTGGAGGAGTGCATGGACCACATGGAGGAAAGTATTGCACACTTATAGTTTCATGTTCGTGGTGATCGCTAGTATCCTTCTCCTTCGACACAAGTACCGAATATTCCTATACCAACCAACCATCTCAATCCCTAACGTTTTTGGGATATATCTTTATCGTAGAAGTATTTTTGTCATTTTGGTAATTTTTCTTTTGGATTCTCATTGAATTTTGGCACATTGTAATTAGCTTTTGTGTTTCCCTTTTGACCAACAAATACAATAAGATTAAGGTTGAAAGATCAGTATATTATAGGCAGACATGTTGTAACCTTCTATTGAATTAATAGAAAGTTTTTGACTCGCGAAAATAAAATTAATATTATTATTATTATTATGATGTTTATATATAATATAATTATAAATATGTGTGGTAATCAAAATGTGTTTTAAAGTGAATATTTTTCTCTTAGTTTCCATTCTTTTTAAATTGAATTTATTATTATTCTTTCTTTGCACATAAAATAAGATAATGTTGAATTATATATATTATATATATATATATTAATATATATTATATATATATATTTTAAATTAATTTTGGTAAATGATACATTAAATTTTTAAAAATTTGTTGTTTAGAATAATATCGCATGTTAATAAGTAAATACTATTTATTTTTATTTATATATTAATAAATATTAGATATTTTAATAAACTCTAATAATCTTAATGCTAACTGATGGACATGTATAATTTATTGTGTCTAGAGGCACTCTACAATCCAATATGAGGAAAATGTGGCTGCATAATATTATTAATGTCAACCATAAATAAAATACCTCAATTTCCACCTTAATTTTAGATCAACTTTATATAGAGATAAGCAAAATAAAGTAAAATAAAAAAAAAAAAACTTTATTTTTTGCATGAGGAAGATATGTAATTTCTTCACTACTTAATATGGATTTTGAGAGATGACATGTAAAAATAATCTTTTCAATATTACTAGATGTGCAATTCATTTGATGTTAAGTTAACATGTAATATTTAAAACAAAATTTAATATATAATAATATATTATATATATATATATAATATATATATATATATATATATATATATATATATATATATATATATATATATTATATATATATATAATATATATATATATATATATATATATATATATATATATATATTATCAAGGGAAAGTATTTATACAAATCTACTTATGAGAAGGAAATGTTGGCAATACTACATGCATTGAAGCAGTGGCACGCTTATCTAATGGGAAGACACTTCAATGTAAAAATCGATCATGATGGTCTTAAATACTTCTTGGAACAAAGATTATATTTAGAAGAACAACAAAAATGGGTCACAAAGATGTTGGGTTATGACTTTGAAATCATCTATAATAATGGGAAGAAAAATGTTGTTCAGATGCACTCTCAAGAAGGGATGAGGATGTGGAGGCACTATACTATGTGCCATTTCTATTACCCAACGTGATTGGATAAATGAAGCAAGGGACAGATGGAATAATGAAAAAGAAGTGTGAAGACTCATTCAAAAGTTTCAGCAAGATCCAAGTGCATCTGATACATTTATCTGAAAAAATGATTCAGTGTGGTACAAAGATCACTTATATTTATGTAAGAACCCTGAACTCAAATAAAAGGTTCCTTTGGAATTTCACATCTCTCATATAGGAGGGCCCTCGGGATTTTTAAAAACTTACCATTGGTTCGAGAGGGAATTTTTTTGGGATCGTATTAAATCTGATATTCAGAAGTTTGTGGCAGAATTTTTGGTTTGCCAACAAAATAAAGTTGAGACAACTAAGACCCTATGCCTTTTACAACCATTATCCAATCCAAGTCAATGATGGGAGGAGGTCTTTATGGATTTTATCACAGGTTTACACAAGTCTGAAGGAAAGCATGTCATCGTGGTGATAGTTAATAGACTTACCAAGTATGCACACTTTTGTGCATTATCTCATCATTTTAAATCTAGTACATTCACTAATGCATTTATGGAAACAATTCAAAATCTACATTGAAACCCAAAGATTATTGTAAGTGATAGAGATCCCATTTTCACAGGAAATTTTCGAACAAAATTATGTTCTTGTCTAGTTACTCAATTAGCTCATACCTCATATTATCATCCTCAATCTGATGGGAAAACTGAGATAGTTAATTTTTTTTTGGAAGGATATCTTCATTTCTTTGTATCTAATAAAAAAACATAATTGGTCAAGTTCTTACCTCTGGAAAAATGGTGGTATAACACTTCCTTCCATATTGCAACAAAAATAACTCCATTTATGACGCTTTCTGGATATCATCCACCATCCATCACATCGCATTTAAGAGAATATTATAAGGTTCAAGCAATGGAAGATCACATCAAGCATCACCAACAAGTTCTCCAACTCTTAAAGGATAACTTGAATCTACCACATAATCGAATGAAACAACAAGAAGACCAACATCACAATGAAAGAAGTGTTCACATTAGCGATTGGGTATTTTTACAGCTACAACCATAAAAACAAATTTCCCTCAAGTAAGCTAAGAATTATACTAAATTATCACCTAAGTACTCTGGCCTTGAGAAGGTGTCGCAAAATATTGGTACTATAGCATACAAATTGAAGCTTCCTACATCTTCATGTGTACACCTAGTTTTCCATGTTTCATGCTTAAAGAAGGTTATAGCTAACAAGCTCTCAGTTCAAAATATATTGACATAACTTGAAGAGGAAGGAAAAATCATATTGGAGCTTGGAGAAATCACAAAAAGAAGAATTAGGCAGTTGTGACTTAGATCAATTTCAAAGTATCTCATTAAATGAAAGAACTCACCTGCTAAAGATTCCACATGGGAGGATGATTATTTTATATAGAAGCATCCATAACGAATCAAGCATTGAGGAAAACACTTTTTTGAAGGAGAGGGGCATGTTAGATCCCCATAATACTAGTGTAGCTCGCACATTGTTATTGGTGTGCCCTTACATTATTATTTTTATGTAGGCCATAATTATATTTTGACCCCTTAGATCAAAAAGGGGGTCTTGGTATTTAAATCATCCAAAAAGTGTTCATTTATGTGATGTAAAAGGAGGTTTCCCCCTCAAAGAGGCTTATTTTCAAGTTGTTGATCTATCTTTTCTTATGTTTTGTGATCTAGTTACATAACACCACAAGCGTAGACAAAGTGGTTGGAAAACTACCACAATGGAAACCATATGTTACATGCCTAGGGAGAGGGATAAAGTAGTGTTGTTAGCTGTCGAAAGATCTTATGGCAAGAGATGGCCTAGGAAGTTAGACTATAGCTGGAAAATGCTTCCATAGGGGGGTTGAGCTCGGAACCCACAAGCTCCTCCAATTCGTTGTCCATATGTCACCAAAAGCATAAAGGGTTTTGCAAGGGCCATATCAAATGACAACTACCCACTATAAACCATGTGGTATTGATTGACATTGCATAGGGACACATGTCTAGGAGGTACCTACAACTTGATAGATGCAGAGGATTACAGAACAACCATCATCTCCTCAGCCATGGAGCGTAGTTGTAATTGAAAATTTGTAACTTTACAAGGTCATGGTTAGATCTTAATTAGAATATTGGGAAAAAGCAACATTTCTCTCTATTTATAATTCATCGAGATCACTCAAGGAATAAGACAAATACCATTCATAGAAGAGAGAATAACTTTCATTATATCTCCAATTTGCTAATATTTCACAAAGTGCAAGGATAAGAGCATATAAAAATTGAAAAGGGACTAAACCAAAAATATAAATAAAATAACCAAAAAATGAAATATTAAACCATTATGAAAAAAACAAAACACCAAAAATTAAATTATATACTTTCAAATCTAATATAAATGGTTTTATCTTTAGAAAATGAGAATCTTTTTGCGTGAAACTAAAAAAAATACAATTACAACCATTGCTTCATACACTCTACAATGGTTCACTCAACCCAAAAATGTTTAGAAAACAAAGAATCAAGAAATTATTTTGATACACATATGACACAAGTTTAGGATCTTGATCCATAATTGAAACAATTCTTCATAAAGGTTCTAATACCATGTTAAATAAAAAGAATATATCCACATAGGTTGAACACCTTAAGGACACTACATTGTATTACATTGTTAAAACCCTCAAAAAGGGAATCTATTTACTTCCCTGATAATGAGACCACTTAATAAATTATATTAATGTAAAAAAGGAACTAATTTACACATGAATCTCTCATTATCAATCATTTAAAAATGAGCCTCCATATTTTGTAAATAGAGATAATGGACTAATCAGGTGTTAATCAATGGATGAAATGTGAGTCATACCAAGGAAAAATGAAGCATTGGATCATTGTATGTCCATAATATTGTCGTGATAATGACATTAAATAATTATAAAAGCACACCAAAGAAATACACTTTACCTAAAGGCATGTTAGACCAAGTCAAATTGATCTTTAAACTATTGTGGATATTCTATGGGATAGTTTGTCACAATAGATATGCTAAAATAAACAAAAATATATACCATTAGGGATAATTTCCTTACATTATAGATTTATTAATTTTTGTTTTCCTTAGTTATGCATGTAATAGAAAATGCGAAAAATAGAGTATAAAAAAATACAATCACACACCAACCACAATGTACATAAGATATACTTTAGGAAACCCTTATTGGGGGGAACTAAGGTGGAAGGTTAGGTTGATCTTCCCTCTCTTTCTATGGAATGAAAATAATGCAATTACAAAGGAGAAGACACTTTATGGAGTTTCTTGAGACTTGTGGCCTTTTTGGCTGCTACAAAACACTAAAACACCCTATGTTATGCTCTCTTTCTCCCACTCCCAGTTATTCTTCTCTATTATAAAACAAGACACAATCGAAAATGAATGGAACAAATTTTCCTCCTACTAGCCTGTTTTTTTAACATAACCTAATAGCCAACTAGGGGTCGAGTTTGACTCCAACTCTCAAATAGAGTTACAAATTTGACCCTTGTAGAGTCTCCTTCAAAGCCCACATGTGGTTATCCCCACATGCATGAGTAATAGGGGCTAATGTGGCATCCACTCATGCCATGGTTATCAAATAAGTTAAGTCAACTTCCAAGAGGCATAACTTTTTCATATGATCTTTGATGACACGATTCTTGCACCACTACAAATGTATTTTATTTTACAACAACATCACAAGGTCCAACATTAAGCAAGAAGTTTTTGTCCCAAAAAACAATAGGAAGGACTCAAAATATTCCCAAAACCGGGGAAAATTTTAAGCATGAAAAATTATCTTGAAGTTTAAAAACGTTGGTGAATCTCACTAGTCCCTAATATGAAAACTATAAAATGTGTATTTATGTATTTGTAAAATCATTCCAATTTATAATGATTTTATATATACTCTATATATAATGTTGGTGATTTTTAAGGTAAAATAGCTTTATATTGTAAAATTTTGGCGAATCATTTTTATAAAAAATGGAAATTGGCGAATCTTTTTTTTGGAAAAATCATGAAAAAATAGCCCACCTGTGAATATTAGCCCCTAAAATTTTTCATGCCCAAAACGTTTCAAAACCCACTTCTTCAAACTGGGTCCGACAAATAAAACTATAGTCATAAGATGATTCCTCCATTTTTTCCACTCTGAAACCCTTGAGATAGATGAAAAATTATATAATGATCCAATTTGGATAAAAAAAAATTAACTAAATAATAAGTTTCTAAATATCCTAACACCATTCCCTTTCATTCTTCTCCTCTCCCTCCCTATGGATTTCTTCACCATTTGGTCACTAGAAAGGGTAAGGCTTTGCATAGGTGGTCAATGCCAATTCCTTTGTGGGGGTTCCCCTTTCCATAACTTGTTTTCTTTTTTTATGATACTCCTTGCCATTAGCTAATTGTTTTCTAGTGGTGAGTTATGGCATCAAGGCCCCTTTATATTGACCACTCAACATATCACATCTAACAATGAGGCCTCTTTTCATTGACCACTCAATTTAATGCATTTAGTGGTTAAAGGAAGGAAGCTCATTGACTCTGTCACCATAAGAAAGTGGTCAGCCATATAAGCCATGTTATTTCTAGAAAGAATTATATTCTATTGACCATGTTGCCAATAGAAAGTGGGATGTCCTAATTAGTGATTGTAGTACCCCACCCTATCTAGCAAACCACATGGTTCAAGTTTAGGGGCATGGGAAGGGGAGATGGGGAGAAGAAGAGAAAGGAGAAATGGAGAAGGGAGGTAGAATAAAAGTGGGGATTGGTAGGTTAGAGAAGGGATTTGAGGGGAGAAAGGGGGATTGCAGGAACAAGTTAAGGGGAGGATAATGAGGGGATAAAACATGGCAATGGGAGGAAAGGTTCTCCTTTATTTTTATTTTTAATAGTGTTCTTTTATTTTTAATTTTAATTTTTAATGTTTATTTATTTTTAAGTGTAAGGGTGAGGAGAAAGGGAGAAGGGATGGAGGAGGAGAAGTGGGGAAAGGAGGTCAGATCAGGGATCTTAGGAGAAAAGGGGGGGTTGTGGAAAGGAATTGGGGAGGATAATGGGGATAATAAAAGGAACAGCTTGATTTTATTATTACTAGTGCAACTATATAAATTAAATGGTTGGTAAAGCTCGATTGACATCATAGCACTTACCTTATCATACATTTCACATTCTCATGATTAAACAAATGATAGAAATTAACAAAAAGTATAACTTTATTTAAAATTATTATTAATTATATTAATTAAATATCTATAACCATGGAGATTCACCCACTATATTATGAGATGTTTAACCTGCAAACATGCTTTGTTACAATACCATGGGCCCAATACAATGACTACTAATACCCCATTTCCGAAAAACCAAAACTCATTTTCATATGACATTTTTATTTAATTAATAAATTGAATATAAATGGAAGCAAAGCATATAATAAACGGTTGAGATAAATTTTAACCTTGGATCTAGAACAACTATTAAAAATATTTTAAAATATTTCATAAAGGTTCCTTATTAATCCACCTAATAATTATTGATAATTAAATTAAATTTCCAAAGGCCTTATTCAAAAATAGAATTATTTATAATAGTTTTTAATATATTTGTATTTATTTTTGAAATATAAATAGCTTTTAGAGATACTAAAGGTTTATTTTTATTTTATTTTAATTGAATATTTTTATTTTTTTTTATCTTAATTGAATATTTTATAATTTTTAAGTTTTTGAAAAGAACTATTTCTTACTTATATCTATGTTTTATTCTTTTTCTATTCATTTTATATATATATATATATATATATATATATATATATATTATTTTAATTGTGGAGATGAATGAGAGTGAAAAGTCTATGATATTAGGAAATAGCAGAAAATGCCCAAAAAGAGTGTAGAGAGTTCAATAAATATCATGGCACCAATTCCTTCTTCCTATAACGAGGTGGACAATAAAGTCTTTGAAGGGTGGTTTTTATCCCAAAAAAATGTAGACAACGCGGTATTTTGGGGAAGGACATACAATCATTTTATATGTACTCATCACTTAATGAAAACCCTTCTAGCATGGATACAACAAGAAGCACCAAATTTTTTAATTTTATTTCTTGATGAAGATGTGTATTTTATAGTCTTATAAATACCTTTTTTAGTCCTAGCAATGGCCAGGGACTATAGTAATCGAAAAAAACGTAGTTAACATTAGTTCAGTTGCTTGCTCACGCCTATTTATCAAGTATAACCAAAGTTTTTTAGCCCATAGTGATTTACAGTCTTATTTGGCCTCTTCTCGAGGCAAAGATGCTGAAAGCATATATTATCTTGCATCTATCTGGTTCTTTCTCGTTCATTTTTCGGAGCTGTTGATTAATGCTAACATTAATCTAGTAGTGTGAAATTCTAGCTCTCGACTCTCGGATATTGTTTATGCGGGACTGATGGGCTTTCTTTGAATTTGCCAACAACAATGTCTCTAAAATTTCCACATCTTGCAATGTGTCCATGGAAGAGATGTTCTGCATGTTGTTGTGGTGTCTAAAGAACAGATCTTGCTATTACTGGCAAGTTTTTATACTTCTTTTGTTAGCTGGCTTTTGCTGTGCTTTGCTGTTGCTGGCTTTTGTTGTGCTTTTTTTGGCTAGATGGCTTTTGCTGGCTTTTGTTATGGGATATTCACAAAGATAGGCTCTTTTGTTGTGGGATATTTGCAGAGATAGGGAGTGGCGCAGAGACTGACAGTGCTTTTGTTGGCTGGTTGGCTTTTGCTGTGGGATATTTGCAGAGACAGGCAACGGCGCAGAGACCGACAGTGGAAGAGATCAGCAATGGAAGATGATGGGTGATAAATTAAGATAAATTGAAAGGTTTACTTCTTTTGTTGGCTTTTATTGTTGCTCGGGAATAACACAATTGAATATGGGCGAGAAATTGAGAGAAATTGAAAGGTTTACTTCTTTTGCTGGCTTTTATACTTCTTTTTTGTTGGTTGGCTGGCTTTTGCTGTAGCTGGCTTTTGCTGTGGGATATTTGTCAGACCGGCAGCAGAATATGGGTGAGAAATTGAGAGAAATTGAAAGGTTTACCCTCCTAGCTTCCACCTATTTCACCTATACGAGGTAGGGAAATGTGCAAGACAGGAAAGGAAAATAGCTATGCGAGAATTATAACTAACCAAAACCAGAGCTCATTAAGGCGCAAGAAGGATTTTCCGTGTACCTTCACATTCATCTAAGGTTGTAAGGGCTTTGTCGCATGCCCTGCTATTTGGTTTCGAGGCTCTGCATCGTGTTGTGCCCTTGTTCCGGTAAGTATAAAGGTAGGTGTGCTCCCCTTATTTCTAGAATGTGCCTACATTTTGTTTGATTACGGAGGTTGCATCCATACATTCACGATGAGAAAATGTCAGAATTGCATTTAACTCATTGGCATTATAAAATAGTGCCAGAGACTGCATAAATGTAAGCAATCTAATCGTTTATTCTTATAACAATAAGAAATCTAATTGTTTATTCTTAGAACAAACGATAACTTCAAATATTATTTTGGTGACATTATCCTAAGCTATACAATGCAATACAATGTCCTTACATTGGATTGGCAACACTACAATTAGGTTTTGCAGTTTACGTTAGCATCCTTACAATGTATTTGCACTGCTACAGTCCGGTTTTGGAGTTTACCTGAGCGGTTGAAGCCTTTGCAATGGAATTGTGATGCATAGTGGGGTTTTGGAGTTTACCAATTTTCTCAATAGCCAATGCATAAAGTTTTTGCACTTCGTTGCACAAAGTTTTCTTGTTTCCCTGAGCACAATGTCTGCCCTAAGCACACTGAGCATAATGCCTACCCTGAGCACAATGTCAATAAAGACAGGTCCCAGAGACTTATGCCCAAGCTTCATTACCCTCTCTTAAAACCATCAGCCGACACCTTGCTTTCACCCTTTACTTACTGCTTCTTCACCCAATGGAGTCTAGTATAACGTAGGCACTATCGCCATGAACCTTTCACCCCTGCATTCCATTTCTAAAATCAAGCAAGTGAGCAAGCAGTCACTCAACGTAAAAGCCATTGATCCCATCAAGATGTAGTAGCAAGCGCAAACCATCAATTAGAGAAATCATAGCTTTTTTATCCACCCTAGTTTCCTGTGTGAAATGTCTTCAAAATGGGAAAATGTTGGGGTAGTGAGAAGGGTAATGATGAACCAGTTGGAATTCTGAAATCCAATGGGGATAGAGGGGTGAAATCCCGTTCATGGGGAAATATATTGTATGGCCAACACTATCAGCAGAAGGTCTTAGTGGTACCCAGAAGTATCCTCAAGAAAGTGTGATTACCAAGCTTGTGAATGCTGTCAGGCAATCCAACTGCACCATCAATCAAAGTGAGAGCTATAGCTTCTGTGAAGGTAGGTGGGTTCTATGGATAACAATTAATAAGGAGGGTGTAGTGGCACGTGAGCATTAGTGGTCAGGTTCGAGATAGCTATTATGGTCCATGACAACAGTATCACCGTCTCTCATATCCCACATCTCTATACAAGGTTGAGACAAGTCCTAGAGTGTGGAGAGGCGATAAGTGGGCTATGTGTAAGCCTTGCATTCCCACGTCCAAGTTTCCTTTCCAATATTTAATTTATATCTATTTTTTTAATACTTTTTCCTGGGTGCTTTTCTTTTTTTAGCTGGTTGGGGTATCTGCTGAATCGTATAGAGGATCCAAACCTTTTGCTCTACTTCAGCTACTCTTGCTTCTTCCTCTGCAACTATATCCTGACAATGATTTTTAGATTCATTATGTTCTCTTGTAGTGCTAAGTAATTTTTATTTTGCAACTTATGTTGTTCTATAAACCCTTTGCTACAATAGAATTTGAGGTGTGTTTACACCTTCCATAGCATTGTTAAATCCCTGAATTTTTACTTATTGTTGAGTTCAAAGCTTTAGTTTTTCCCAAAGGTAACTACATTACGGTTATATGAACTCTTTTCGAAATAAAATTATTTGTTAGCAGAATTGTTATGACTTTAATTATGCTTATGAGTTAATTATATGGTCTTTTGTTGCTTATAGATGTCTTATTGCAAGATTTGAAACGTTCTCCTAGCAAGTGTTTTCCTTCCAAGTAATTCACAATTGTCATGTAAATGTATACGAATGATTTATGGTTGCAAGGCTAGATAATTTATTTGCTTCTGCATGCCAATTATCCTTTAGATAATCTTTTGTACTCAATTTATAATGCTTACAGCTTTCTTTTGTAAATTCTATTATGTAGACTTGGGTTTTCTAATTCACAGAGGTGTGGAACTTGTCTACATGCCTCCTCCTTTCAGATTATGTTTAAGTTTCCACTGAGGAAAATGCCAAGATTCTAAAGTTTTTGTTCCTCACTACTTCAATTAACCAGCGTATAATCTTCTTGGTAATTTATATGTGAACTTTTTCCAACCTATATCATGGTCCCTTCCCTTAGCCTCCATTTCCTTGTAGACCTATATAGGGTTTAATCATAATTTCCATTTCTTGTTTATATTTAAGGTAATAGGACTCAAAAAGGGTTATTTTGTTATTGGGTCAATTATATGTTGGAGTTTTGGGGTTTCTCTCGAAACCTGATGTTATTATAATATCGATAACTTTATCTATGTTCCTTTAAGTAAAATTTCAAAAAAGTACCTGCTGAGTAATTTCTTGGGTTATAGTTTAACATGGTTTGGGTTCTTATTAAACCCTTGTATATGCTGCGACCTTACTATTGGCACTAAGTGCTAGTCCTATCAACTGATATGGCATTAATCATATGGTTTATCGGCATCTCATCAAGTGCGTCATCTCCCTTTTGCTGTTGCTTTTTGTCGAGAGATGATCTGGAAAAGTCCTTAGACGAAAAGAAAACTGCATGCGGCTCTGCAACTATACAAGTTGGTCTTTCTTTTAACTCCAGCTCGATGTTCCTACCGCTCCTCCCCCTTAAGGCAAGGGACTAGCTTCTGTGTAGCCATCCTTTTTATTAAATTATATTTTAGTTTAATGTTGTAATTCTTATATAGTTATAGATCGTGTCATAATGTTATATGATAAGAAAGTTTATTCGAGATAGAAAAATTATATATATTTTTATAATTTTCGAGAAATTTTTAAAATGTTGAATTAATTGGTGTAAATAAGGAACTGTGGTTGGTTGGTTTACTCTTTAGTATTCAAGTTAAAAATTGTGTTTTCAAGACAAAAAAATTGCATATAAGATAGTTGTGTCTAAATTAACTTAAAATCATTTGATGGCCTACCAAATTTGAGCTTGAACTGTAATTGATAGGAATTTTGCACAATTAGCTTAAATGAATATAGTAAGAAGACTCAAAATTTGAAATGAGTGTGTTAATTACTACAAAGTTTTTCATTTAAACTATATTTTCTAATTATTTTTCAAAGTTAAACATTAGAAATTGCATTACTCAATGCTAAACTAATAATGACCAATAGGAAAATTTATTGTTATAGTCATACCTTGGCAAGAATCAATAAATTAATATATGAATTGGAGAAATTAAATTTTGACTCAAGCACAAGGATTTGCATAAATTTTGGCCACATTAACCACTAATATGTCTGGACCATTACATTTTTATTCCTAATAAATGTTTTAAGGAACACACAAATAATGGTGGTTGGTAGCTCATGCTAAGTATATTTATTTACATTTTACTCTTATCCATTTTTATACAAATATTTGCTTCATGTTATTTATAAGTATAAGTTATTTTCAAAGGTTTTGGTTTTGGGTGGGTTTCTTGCACAACTTAAAAATAAAAATTCACTATACAAATATCTAAAAATCATGGAATGAATATTGCAACTATATCCAGAAATTATGGGAAAAAAATATGTGAGCCAATTATGCACAATCATTGTATTGTGTAAAGGATGTAATAAGACCTCCAGGTTATACCCTAGTCAGATGTTTGCATAATTCTTGTTTTAGAGTATTGAAAAATAAATATTTATTCTTCATAAGTTAAACATTATAACTTGCATTAGTCAATGTTATTAATAGTGGTCAGAGACCAAATTGATTATTGTAGTCCTACAATTAACTAATAATAATAAAATTATATATACAACTTTTTTTAAAGTAATAGAACAAAGTTTATTTTAAATTTATTAAATTCTTAGCAATAAATAAATAATAAAAATAAAAATTTTAATATTTTGAAAAATGTTTTTTTGAACCGCATTTATAATATCTAAGATTTATTATTAATTTTGTTTTGTAAGTTTGGAAGGATTACATCTTCATCATGTCCAATAGATCACCCTGATCAGGGCGAGAAATTTAAACGGTGACTTCACATCAAGGAGTGTCTTAACAAAACACCCAATCATCATCTATCTAAGACTCCGTGGACTAAAATTCATTATTTTAGTATATAGTTATTGATAAATTGTTTGAAAAATATATAAGAATATATTAGAGTTCAAACTAACATGATGTTTTAAAATAAGCCATGTCAATTTTAAGAAAGTAATTATGTCAACATGCATGGTCTATTTCATTATGCTAATAGGCATGGTTTATTTCAGAATAAGGATTCTAGAATTTCCATTGTTTAAAATATAAAAATTTACAGATGATATAGATTTAATAATATGAGAATATTATTAATCATATGTTGATCCAATAGATAAAATTATAGGTTTCCAAAGTGTTTTTCAATTCCCTACATCCACACCTATTTTGATTTACAAATGGAAAAAGGGTTAACTATTTAACATGTTAAGCATGCCTTTAATGTGGCTTATAAAACTTGGGGTGGGATTATGAAATGTCCTCCCTCCCACCATTTTCCTCCACATGTGTTTGCAGTTAGCTCCTGTAGTGGAATAAAATAAATAAATATGATCGTTTAATAGATACAGTTGAAATTTATTATGCTTTTTTTTTTTTGCAAGTTTAAGTTGTATTACCTTCAAAAATCATGTAAACCATCTACATCCATCAATCCTTATCAGGCCCTATGTTAGATGGTAGGTGGTCTCAATTTACCTAGGGAAACCATATGTTTTTAACCACCCACCGATGGAGTAATTAGTAAAACATTTAAGAAATATCAATATTTGTAACATGACCAAACTATATATACATAAACTATAGAAACAAAATCTAAAGATAATCATGCTAGCTCAAGTATTTGAAGAGGTATCTAGAACAATATACTAAGCACTTGATCCTGGAGGATCGTGTCTAGTTGGTTTACACTGGAGGTGGAGCTCAATATGGGCAAGCCTATCTTCAATTATGTTTATGCGATAATTTTGGTTGCACTGGTATCTTTTAACATCCTCCAAACCAACAAATATGTTGTATATCTCATCTTTCTTATCCATTAAAATCCTACCCAACAGTCTTCCTTTTCCAATAAAGAGAATGCTTTAAAATAATTATTCCTTCATCCCCGGGTATACCCAGGTTAGGAATCCAAGTAGCTACATCTTCCATTATCTCATAATATCATAAGACCTTTCTTTTGTTTACAACACAACACTCCAAGTTTTGGATTTCATTCTGGGTATTGAGAGGGACCACTACATAGTAGTTGTCAATAACTTCCTAAACTTGTTGTTGGGATTCATTGCAACCTTAAGCACCACAAACCCCTCCCCCATGGCTACTATGCATTATCTGACATTCCATACTCAACCAATTATAGTCAAACCCAAAAATAAGTCTCCTAAACTAGAACCCTTAAAGGGAGAGTAATTATCAAACCAGTGATGTTACATACCATTAATTGCAAACCCTCTAGGAGGAATCAAACTTAGATTAAGGTGATGGCATAGACTATTCTAGAAGATGCTAAACCCCTTGTCATGAGTCTTTGTGTAAATCTGTGTATCAATGATCACTCATATTAGAAAAAAAAAAATAGGGTCACACCCGCCTATACCTCTAAAATTCATTAAGAAAAAAACCTGTAAACTAATGGAACAACACAGAGGGAATCCAGTTTAGAATTATTGATCATTGCCTAGGGTGACACAACTAGGAGGATAAGTAATTATTTTCAATGCATGCACTGCATCACAACTATTTCTCCAATAAAAATTTAAATTTTCTTTCAAATGACATTGGCGCAGCTAGATGAGAATTTTTCCAAGAAAATACCAGACATAGCTTAGAGAGAAACTTGAAGGTTAAGGATTGCCCATAATGGTGTGCAATCTCCCTTACTTCATGTTCCAAGGAAGACGACTCACATTGTTTCAAATTTTCCATGACCAAGATTACATACTTGGTCTTACCAGGATATCCTCCTCATCCCCCTTTCTCTGCGTCTCCTATCCACTTCTCCAACAACATCCTTCAATCATCTTGCCATGTAATCTTTGAACGAGTGGCATCGATATTCCTTGCAATGGGTACCCTCTAAAGAATCCATTTCCTCCGTAAATTTATTTCCTTCACTCTCTCCTGGGGCAGATTAGTACTCCTCTATTTTCCTGGATAATTGGCCAAACCCTTACCTCAATCACTCAACACCTTCCATTTGCACCACATTATATAGGGTGTTAATTTTGATTGCATGGTTATGCATCTGAGGGAGTGACCATGCCACCGCTACATTAAAGATCCTTTCATTTCTGTGGTTGCAGACATGACCCCCTAACCTCCTCCTCTTCTCGAGATTCATCCCCATCAGGGGATTTTGTGTTTCTATTTGGGAAAATCTAATAGATATATTTAAAAATATATATAATTCCTCATTACTCTGTGCAAGTCTAGAGGATGAGCTTTGAGTTATTTACTTCCCTAACACTCACACTTCGAAGGCATTTTCTCATGCATAATTATATTCAGAATAGTGATGGATCTAAGGAAACTAGACCTTCGTGTCACAGGTTCTATTAGCATCATATGTCCCATACCCATTTCATTGGGATTTTGTGGGTTCAATAATTTATACAAGGTTTTGTATCTATGTTGAAAAAATATTATATTATTGAGTCTGACTAATTAATATTAAACTTCGTGTAGGAAAGGAGCACAACCATACAAGAAGTAATCCAATATTTTGATGTGGAGAATTTGGAAGAACCTCATCTGATATCAAGTAGAGAAGATGAAAGAAAATAAAGGGGATGGGCACTTTCTTAGCTAGGTATAAAGGAAAACATTAAAAGACAATTATTATCACTTAAATGTCTAGTTGAAGACTGATGTAATAATTGAGAGCTAAATTGGACCCATTACAGTAAACCCTAAATCCTCTCTCAATAGTGTTAAATGAGTTTGGAGGCAAGCACATATAATTTAGCTAGACACTAAGAGAAACATGGTGTTGTTGAGTAGATTATGATTTCCATCTATATTGTAATTACAACCATTATAGTGATTTTGACTATGAGTGTATGCAATCATGAAACATTTGGATGAAATATATTTTGGATTTTTTTTTTTTTTTAAGGGATATTTGTCTTTTTTATGAAAAGGGTTATTTTTTTTGTAGGATTTCAAAAGGTTGTTAATTTCCATAGGATTTCACAATTTTAATTTTATTTCGGAAAAAGATTAAGTGATTGTCTCAGTTGTTGGAGAATGTAACTAAGTTCGGTCTTCATAATTTGTACCATTATGTATTTTATGTAAAAAGTAAAAGAAAAGAAAAAGAAAAATAATAATAATTATTATTATTATTATTATTCTAGACAAACATGTTCTTCATATTTCTAGGTTTTTAAGTCAAAGAGCCAAAGTCTTATTTGGACATATTGTAAAAGAAAAAGAAAAAGATTTTTTAAATATGTAATTTTGGGTGAAAACCCCCTCTAGATGCCAAGTTGGCCTACCTATCAAGTCGACCCTACCCCAATGAACGTGTCTATTCACACCCCTCTGAACAATATAAATAGGGGAAAGATGGAACTCATTTGGATACACACACTTGATGAAGCATGGCCTAAAATATCGCAAAGAGGGCAGCAAAGAGGTGGATGGTAGAAGTTTGAAAGAGATACTTTCTTCTTGAGATAGAATTTGTGGAAGTTTTGTCTTGGTACATCTCTTATTGTTGGTTTCATGGTGATGGATTTGCTGGAAAGAAGAAGGCTTGACTTGGCATCTAGAGGTGGAAGTTTTTTGTGGGTATGGGTCTTGGATATCTCATTTGGTCTGATTCTTTAATAAGAGATTTTTTTTCTGGGTTTTCCCCTTGGAGGGGTTTTTCCCTAGCTTAGAGGCTATATCTCATGTTCTTTTTTTTCTTGTAATCTTCATGTTTATGTTCTTATAATTGTTTGATGAAAAAAACCATAATTAAATAAATAAAAATCCAACAAATCTCACAAACTGTTATGAAGAAAAAGAAATTTTAATTTAATCATAAAGCCTCCATATTTTCCAATGCTAATTTAATAAAATATTTTTGGCCACGCAAAATCTCTAAAGTTAAAATTTTTATTAAACCCTAATTTTTTTTGCTTTTCTATTAATAGTTCTTCAAAAATTCTAAATAAAAAAAAAATGATCATTCATTCATTGGCTTTCTGTCTGTCCAATTCATCTGCTCTTAGATCTTTCAAGATGCGAGCTCAGTGTGTGCACCATTTTGCTAAAATGTCAGATTTTGTGGGCGTCAGACGAGTTAGCTTTTTTTATGTCTCCATCAACTAAATTTTTTAAAATAAAATGCATAACCCAAAAAACAACCAAAAACCACAGTTTATGCTTCCTTCTCCACACGATCTTATTAATGGAGCTCATGACAAGGTCTCGAAACCCTGATTCTAGCTCTTATAATTTTGTTCTAATTTAATAAATGGAAAAAAATAAATCTATAACTGAGTGCTTGTGTAAAATTAGGTGATAAAATATAATTAGTGCCCATCAGAGTGCAATGAAGAGTTGTTATCCCTTCGATTGAACTATCTAGTTGTTCAAGAAATAAGGGCATTAGTTCGAACAAAGAATAAAATTGGTACTCCACTTGTAATATAACAACTAGTAGACTATATGTATTTCTTTGGATTAGATCCTAATTAATTTCTCAATAATTTCAATCATCAAGGAGGTGATGGTTTTGATTGAGAATAAAGAATTGTACCTAGTAATCCATTATTAATAATAACAATTATGTCAAAATTGTTAGAAACCCCAGCATATCACTCAAATTTTCACATCGATTATCATAGTCTATGCTAATTCCACCCTTAAGGAGGTAGTTACCTGTAATGTCAAAAGAAAATGGTAACAATTAATACAAATATCAATCACGATCACTGTAAATTTATGAATGAAACCTAGTTTATTGATATCTAACTAAAAATTAAGACCAGTCATTCGATACCTCTTCAGTTTTGAAAATTATCAGTGGTTCGTTAGCCTTGGGGATATGTACCAATTAATGAAAATAAATGGTATAAGAGCAATCAATAATATACCCAACTTTAATGTAACAATGTAACAATTATCAACATTAATGTTACAGTTTTAGATTAATGTAATGTAAATACATTCTATTTATGGTTGACCATGGTTAAACTTAGTCAACCATGATAACCATTGTCAATCATGTTTAACTGAGGTTATCCATGGTCTACCTTAACCAATATGGTCAACCCTCTTCAATTGTGGTCAACCCATCAACCTACTTTAACCATCTAGCATTGACATTAACGTAACATCAACAATGGTCAACCATGGTCAACGTTAATATAACAACACTATGGTTGACCATGGTCAACCATGGTCGTGACACAACCACATTAGCAAATGTGTTTTATATAAACCAAACACCATCATATTAAATGACGTTGATATAATGGGTCAACAATGTTCACCATAATAGATCACAATACAACATAGACAACCATGTTTAAAAATTGACATCGGAATATGACAAAACAATATCAACATTGCAATGTATCAAACAAAAGACAATATTACAATCTAATACACAAAATTTGGCATCACAATGTGCTGAACAAAAATTGACATCACATGTGTTGAGAAAAAACATCATGTCACATTGTGATGAACAAAAATCAACGTTGCAATATGATGAATAAAAAAATCAATGTCACAATACGAGAAACAAAAAATCTAGGTCATGATGTCACGAACAAATAACAATCTTACAACAAGATGACATAGTAAGCCTTTATGGTCAATGTTTAAATACTCAACCATGGTCAAATTTAGTAAATCATAGTTAACGATATTTAACTATAGTCGACTATGGTTGACCATATTCAACCTTGATCAACGATAGTCAACCATACTCAACCTTAATCATTGTTTAAAATTATTTAAAAATATTAATATTAATAAGGTTCAATAAGGTTTTATTAATACAATATTACATTTAATAGGTTTCGTAATAAGATTCACATTGCATGTGTTGAAAAAAATTGACATTGCATGTGTTGAGCCAAAATATCATGTTGCATTGTGATGAAAAAAACTCAACGCCGTAAAATGCTGAATAAAAAAATCACCATCACAATATGATAAACAAACAATATACTTCACAATGTCACAAACAAAGGTTTTGAGTTTAGTTTTCCAGAGTAATGGCATCATGGAAACTTTAACAACGATAGTCAGGGAGCCCACGCGTCTGGAGGAAGACCACCTGCCTCAGCATCCAACCAGAGCCTGCCTGTATGCATGCAACCAACCAGGTATCAGCGCTTGGTATCTCCATGAACAACACTCGCTCTGGTAAGTTCTTAGGTTCATAAGCTATATGCTCTATGTGTCTGTCTCTTGGAGCAGTCATCTGCATGGCTAGCTCACACTCGTCCTCTCCGTAGTCTTCATCTTAGGCTATATAACAGTCATTCCTTACAAGTTCTCAGTTTTTTTTCCTTTCCCTGCGCTTAGGCGCAGGGCCGTTTTCCTCTCTAACCTCCTCTGCAACTTATCTATGGTATCATCTCCCTCGGTCAAGACTCCCTTCACCTGGTCATCCTCCCGTACGTGTTGTTCTAAGGCTTCCAATATGATTTCGGTCTCCTGGTCATCCTCCGGTACGTGTTGCTCCTGCTCGCCGTAAAAATAGGTACCCTTTCTCCCTTTGGTCCCAGTATTAGGATGGTCGTTCGGGTTTTCTAAATAGTCTGTATCTGTTAATAACCAGGAACAGTTTCCCTTTCGGTTTCTCTGAAGAAGAATTAACTCTCTATTACGTTGCTCCTGGTTATTATGGATAGTTAATGTGAGCTGTGGTTTGAAGAATGTGGTTTGATTTTGTAAAAAAGATAAAATATGTAGTGCATGTTTACAGTCCATGCTCGGACGTTAGACTCAGACTAGGCAGCTGGTGGTGCATCATCCAGGTCTACTGTTGTTGCATAGACTGCCATGGACAATCGCCGGATCTGTCCCCGGATTCTGGTGGCCTTTCTACCGGAAAATCATCTGAATGATTTTTGAATCTCTCTGTCCTGTCATCATTGATGTTTGCAGTAATGTATTAATCTCTACTTCCTCTGACCACCTTCCCAAATCTGTACATCCCTCTTCTCAAGTCAATTCGACGGCGGTTTCCTTTTATGTCTTCTGCCCCTCAAAGCAGATGAACAGGCAATCAGGATTTCGTAGGCTTGCCTTTTATGACCAAGCAGGACTTATCTAATGCGACTTATCCTTTCCTTTTCTGAACATTCCAGGATAAGGCTTCCTTTTTGTCCTTTCTGACAATCCTTTCTGTCAGTCGATCCTTCCATCCAGGCTTTTCTTGACAGTCAAAATTCTCTGTGGACTGATCTCCTGTCAGTTTTAAAATCCAAGCAACCTCTCTCTGTCAGGGCATCTTTAAATGGATGACCCGGACTCGCCTACCACAATGGCATTCATCAAAGCTGCCATGGAGGCCGAAAGGGCCCACAATCAATCCTCCACCTGGCAAGACACAGTGGCATCCATGATCCCTATGAATCCTGCCTCCGGTTTTGACCCTGAGCTGCTTCAGTCAGCCCCCGAGCTACTTCCAAAAAGTAAACATACCTCGGAGAATAACCCCGGAACCAGGAAGAAATACAAAAAAGTATCGATCCCGATCAAATCAGGTCCTCCCGCCAAAGCCATTCATATCACTGGTGAAGTCTTGATTGAACGCATTGACAGCCTCCAAAAACTTGCTCTAATTGGGAAATGGTATTTCCCGTTCATGGAGGAAGAGGAAATGCGGAAATGGCTGGCCGAAAAATGGACCCCCATCATTGGATACGTTCCGGTCATCTCGCGGCTTATGAAAGACTGGCTCTCCTTTCATTTCTTAAAATCAGAGGACGTGGACTCCATCCTCAAGCGTCCATGGGTCTGTGGCAGAAGTTTCCTCTCTCTCTCGAGGTGGTATTTGGGCTTTGACCCGCTGAAGAACACTCCATCAAACAACATGATTTGGGTCAAGCTCCCAAATCTGCTTCTCGAACTATGGTCCTCAGAAACTCTATCCGAAATAGGAAACTCTATCGGGAAATTTGTATATGTGGACCCATGGTGTCGAGGGGAGCGGGACAAAAGAATTGCCTGGATCCTAATAGAAAAACAATATAAAGGAAACTACCTGGAATACGTGGAGATATCCTGGAATGGGAGAAAATTTTTTCAGAGGATTGATTTTTGGGGAATCCCGTTCCGCTGCTCCAGATGCCACAAAACAGGTCATTTAATCAGGAACTGCTGCTTCTGCAATCTCCAGAGGCCTAAAAAATCCTTTTTTCCTGGCAAAAGAAGAGTGGACTCAGAAACCTTGCAGGGGCATGTCCCGGAATCATTGCAGGGGCGCGAATATTCATCTGACAGTCCCCTAAAAAGCTCACCTGCTGGTATCCCCGGTTTCGGCTCTCCTATCCCTGAACCCCGTCAAGAATCCGTGGTCCCATCCCCTCTAGCTATGAGTTTGGAGGCCTTCAAAGTGGGATCCCACACCATCCACATTCCATCCACGTCTCCATCCTCTGACCTCCACCTGCAACGCAGCCCTGGCACCCTCATGAAGGGAAAGGACCTCTCCCCATCACCCACGTCACAAAATTCTCCTGCGGAGTCCCCAAAAAACTTGATGGACAGTGACCTTGATCTATTTATACATAGAAATTCCATTGATCTTGAGCCGCTCACGATCCACAAACCCGACTTCCCATCTATTAGCCCCAATTCTGCTAAAAACATCATGGTAAGGAAAAAAGGAAAGGGGAGCACGAGACACTTCAGAGGCCGCACCATCGCCTCAGACCTGGGCATTACCAATCTGGCCCTTGTGGAAGTTCCGGTTATGGAATCGGACCCCCCTCAACCTCTTAGAGCAAGCATGGTCGGTGAGCCCTCTAAATGACTTTCCTCGTCTCAATGAATATTCGGGGCTTGGGAGCTGGCCCTAAATACACAGCTCTCAAACATTTCTTCCGAACAGCTAGGCCAAAAATAATTTTTGTACAGGAAACAATGCACTCCAGCAAGGACACTATTGCATATTTCAGGAGGATGTTCCCATCTTGGTTTCTGGTGGCAACTGGGGCAAATGGTCAGTCCGGGGGATTAGCAGTCATGTGGGATCCAGCATGGGTAAAAGCAATCGCATTCAAATGCTGCGCGGGGATTCTGATCACCGCCTCCTACAGAGGATCTGATTTAAAATTAAATCTATTGAATATCTACGGCCCTTGCAAAAACAGGCTTCCCTTTTGGAAAGAGCTTCTTGCCACAGAAATCCTTGACATGAAATCTCTGATCATTGCTGGCGACTTAAACATGACCCTCAGTGCAGACGAATGTTGGGGATCCTGCAGAAAGCATGACAAAATAGGCGAAAGACTAAGAGCTGAACTTATGAGAAGGGACCTTGTGGACATCGTTCCGGTTCCCTTATCCCCGACATGGGACAACGGCAGGTTCGGTCAGGCTTATAAAGCCAAGAGAATCGACCGCATTATAATCCATGCTGGTATCATTGGAAAATGCGGAACGCCTATCTCTCACATAGCTAATGAATTCTCCTCAGACCACAGGCCTGTTATCCTGGAATGGCGGGACTCGGCTCACTCGAAGGGATACTCCTTCAAATTCAACAGAGTCTTTCTATACGATCCTACCTTTATCAATCTCATCTCCAGCAAGTGGGCGGACCTATAGGTATCAAACAAGGCGCTGCTTACCACATTCAGAGAAAAAATTCAAGCCCTACGCATCTCTGCTAAGGATTGGCAGTCCCGAAAAATTAAAAAGGATCGCCACGATCTCTCCACAATACAGTCGGAACTGGATGCTCTAACCTCCGCCTCTTCCTGGAGCTCTATGTCCTTCGACAGAAAGAACAAAATCAGAGAACTGTCCAAGAGGAAGAATGAACTGCTGCTCAAGGAAGAACACTCCTGGCGTTTAAAAAGTAGAGCGCTTTGGCTCAAAGCGGGTGACCGAAACACTAAATTTTTTCACTCCTACGCCAACGCCAGACGGAAGAGCAACGCTATCTGGAATATTCGTGACAGTGGCGGAAATCTTCTCTCCTCTCAGGATGAAATTGCAAGAGCAGCCACCTCCTTTTTCCAAAATCAATACAAACGCAGGCTAAATAGTCCCCACGATATGTTTTGGGCGGCGGAGCTCGTCCCTACCATGTTCGACCCACAGGCGTATGAGGATTTCATAAAACCGGTTACCGAGGATGAGCTTCTCTCAGCAATGAAAGCCTTCAAAAAGGACAGAAGTCCGGGGCCGGACGGATGGCCGATCGAGTTTTTCATACACTTCTATGATCAGTTTAAACGAGACCTCCTGCGCATGGTTGAAGCATCCCGTATGTCGGGACATATCCACAGCTCTTTGTCATCAACCTTCATCGCTTTGATCCCCAAGAAGAAGGGATCTGCCTCTCTCCATGACTTCCGCCCCATCTCATTATGTAACTCTTTATTCAAAATAATTTCAAAAATCATTGCGGAGAGATTAAAGCCCGTGCTAAATAAATTCATCTCCAGGGACCAGCACGCCTTCTTAAAAGATAGGAATATCTGGGACGCTGTGGCCATGACCCAAGAATGCTTATTCTCCATGGCAACTAATAAATCTGAGGCGGCAATCTACAAAATCGACCTCAAAAAAGCATTTGATTGCGTGGATTGGGGTTTCCTCCGTATTTTGCTGGCAAAAATTGGCCTCAGAACTAAAGGAATTGAATGGGTTATGGCTTGTGTGGAAAACGTTCAATTCTCAGTTATCATAAATGGAATTCCATCTTCCTTCTTCCAAGCTGAGAGGGGGCTTCGCCAGGAATGCCCTCTCTCCCCATTGCTGTTCATTTTAGTCATGAATACACTTAGCTTGCGGATTAATAGGGCGGTTCAGGAAAAGGAATGCCGACCGATCAAAATCTGCAAAGACATCTATCTCTCCCATAATCTGTTTGTAGACGACATCCTCATTTTTGCAATGCTGTGCAAAAAATCATGGTCCTGTATCCACAACATTTTAAATAAATTCCAATCAGCTTCAGGTATCCTCATCAATAGGGACAAGTCAAAACTGTTCCACAACAACACTAATGAAGACCTCATTTCATGGACTGCGTCCCTGCTTGACTGCGCCCAGGAGCCAATTGACAATGGTTTTACATACCTTGGATTTAATCTGAAGGCAAAGGGCTACCAAAATTAGGATTGGTCATGGCTCACTGACCGTTTCTACTACAGGATCTCGGGATGGGAATGGAGATTCCTCTCTCTAGCAGGCAGATTCATTTTGGTGCAGTCAGTGCTGTCCCAGCTTGCGGTCTATTGGGCCCATCTGTTCCTTCTTCCTACCTCCATCACAAAAAAAATGAGCTCTCTAGCAGCAAATTTTTTATGGGGCGGCCGCTCCTTTCAGACTAAAATTCATCTCGTCAAGATGGAGGACATTTCAAGACCCAGGAAAGATGGTGGCTGGGGTCTTTTAAATCTGGAAGGTTTTGGAAAGGCCCTCTTATACAAAACTCTTCACAGGGGCATCTTTGGGAGCGGCCCATGGAGTCTGCTCATTAACAGGAAATACCTTAAGGGAAAAGGAATTGTTTTCTGGTATAGAAGGAAAGCCTTGGGAAAAAAGCGTGGATCAGCCATATGGCTGGGCTTCAGAAAACTCCAACAGTTCTTCTTGGAAAATCTGCGATGGAAAATCTCCACAGGAGCCAGCATTCTCATTGGAATTGACAGCATTTTAAATGGCCCTTCCTCCTTTCCTCCCCCCTGATCCTCTATCTCCAGAATAAAGGAATTTTCACTTGGGACAAGTTAATAAATTCCTGGTCAAATTCTTCTCCTGTCTGGAAATCTGCTTCTGATCTCCTCCTCCCGCCCCCCCTTTCCCCAATCTGGACCTCTTTCGTACAAGGCCTTTCGTCCCTGCCCATTCACCATGCTGCTCCTTTGGACGCGCTGGTATGAGCCCTCCCTTCCAAGCCCCTCCCCATCTCAGTCAAATCCATATATGCTGCTATCTCTCACCCCCCCATCCCCCCTCCCATGATCTTCCCGACGACCCTCTGGAAAGTCTCCAGCCCCCTCAAAATGGTCCTTTTTCTATGGCTTGTCTTCTGCAACAAAAATCTCACCTGGGAAGTGCTTCAGCAGAGGGGATGGTCTGGTCCGGGGCGCTGTTCCTTATGTCTCATGGCCTCTGAAACCAATCATCATCTGTTCTTCAATTGCCCTTTCTCCTCGCTCATATGGTATGATCTCTCCATCTCCTTTGGTTTTCCTCATCTTACTTTTTCCTCTGTTCAGGAAGCAATCAGGTGGTGGAGCGGTCAGTCTGACTCGCGGCGTTCCCTCTTCACACACTCTTGCTGGCTTATCTGGAAGTGGAGGAACTCTTCCATCTTCCAGGATGCCAAAAGGCCGTTGTCCGCTCTCCTCAGCATTGTCAAAGCCTCACTGGAGCCATCAGTTCCTTGAAATCTCTGACTGCCTGCTCCTCGTTTTGGAAAAGACATCTGTTTTTCTTACTGCTTTTATCGCTTATTTCTCTTGTTTCGATCCAGCAGAATAGTGAAATCTTTTTCTGCCTGTTTTCGGCCCGTCTCTCTTCTCTGGTGCTATGCAAGGATCGCTGTCTTTTTAAATGTCACATGTTTTCTGTTATTATTCAGCTGTATGTGGTCGTTTTCTGGACTCTCATGCTGGAAGCGCAAGCATGGTTTAAAGCTTATTTTTTTCTGCCTCATGCCTCAATGAAGGAACATCTGAATCTTTGCTGTCTCGGGTCCTATATCAGGCCTTCTTTTTCTGCCTGTGCAATGCTAGAAAAGCTAGTTTTTTCCATAACCCATGGATCTTTCTCTGTCTTGTTTCCGCTGTATGGTCATCCAATTCCAGTCTCTGCCTGTAAGCAAGTTCGCAGGCGCCATATTTTTGTTTCATATCTCTCTGTATTGTATAACTGAAGTTGCTGCTGTCTCGGGGTTATTACAGGCCTCCAGCACCCTATACTGGGCATGGCCTTCATTGATGAAGTCTTTTATGTATTATCGCTTCATTCTGAAGCTGAAACTTTATTTCCAGAATATACTATTTAAGATTTTCTTCTGAAAAAA
>APFE031352022.1:51041-70115 GCA_000404065.3 Pinus taeda | reverse complement strand
CAATGCATTACAAGATATGGTCGGATTCATTTTCTCTTCATATAGGCTTTGTTCCTGGAGTATATCCTCTTCTTTTGACATTTCTTGCTCCTTTTCTTCTTCCTCTTCACAATCTATGTAGAATAATTTCTTCTCAGCACACTTATGACCTTTAGTGTATTGCTATCACAACTGTAACAAAGCCCTTTTGCTCTTTTTTCTTCCAATTGTTGTGGTGTCAACCTTATAGGTTGTGGAAGGCTAGACACAACACTTCCATCTTTATAGTTGTGAGTGGTATCCTTCTTGGTTGCCATAATTTTGTTTCCATTTTTCTTGCTAACCTGAATGCCTTCTCTAATGAATCAGGTTCCCAAAGGCGAACATCATGTTGGATATTATCCTTTAAAGACCCTATGAACACATCAATCCTATGCTCCTCTGGATATTTTACCCTTATGTTCAATTTTTGGAACTCCTCAATGTGCTCCATTATTGAACCTTTTTGTTTGAGACTTATCAATTGGCTAAAAAAAATGTTGCTTTTTTATCCTCATAATGTGTTGTCAATTCTTCCATAAAAATTGCACAAATGATAATTTGTTTACGAAAGCAAAGCCAATGATACCATACAAACTAATTTGGTTCCAAATATAAAGTTGCAATACGTAGCTTTTGTGTGTTTTGCACATTATTGAGATCGAAAAATTGCTCCATCTATAATATCCATGTTGCGGGATCCTTGCCATCAAACTTCCTCATATCGATTTTTGGAATATGGTGGGTCTTCAATCCAACATTAGAGTCTATGGAATCATGATTAACATTTCTTTGTTCTCGTCATGAGTTTTCTTTACTACCCTTTCACCATTAGTGACCATTTCTAGTAGCAACTTATTCATATCTATCTTCAATTCTTCCATCTTATCATCCATGCTATCAATTTTAGCATCCATGCCATTCATCTTAGCTTCCATGCCATCCATCTTAACTTCTATGCCTTTCTTCAAACAATCCATCTTATCTTCTACACCTTACTTTAAACCATCCATCTTAGCTTCTACATCTTTCTTTAAACCATCCATCTTAGATTTTGTTGCTTTTTGTGCAAGTGACACTTGTTGCACTTGGTCTTGTAATTTTGATATATCATGTTGCATTTCTTCCTCTTCTTCATGAGTCATTTTAGAGCTTTCAGGTTGCTTACTAGATGTTTGCATTTTATTTCCCCGAGGCATCAATTACCGATAATAATGCTTTACTATGCCCTTTGAATTCCTTCGAACTAATTTTTCAAACTAGTTTATGCAAAAATTTAAAAAAAACTACACACCTTTTTTCACTTTGTAAAAGCTTGATATTGAATCTGATGTATCTCTGCAATTTCGAATCATCCAGTTCTGAAATTGCAACCTGTAGTAGCCCTCTGTGCCCTTTTTCCAATGACACTAGTCTGATCCAAGTTGGATTCTCCAAGGAAGAGTTATGCACAATATCCAAAGATGACCTGATTATAGACCTTTCCAGAAGAGTGAACTTGTATGAAGTGCCACTTGTCACTATTTCAACCTTTGTCTCTGAAAAATATATACAATAAACTACAGTCCGTCCTCTTTCTGTACCTTCTTACAAAATTTGAATCCAATGCCCAGAGAAAAAGTTATGATGATTTTCCCCAGGTCCCCTGTTTGGAATGTAATTCAGTCGTCTACAAAAAAGACCAACTTCCTCAGATCATATCTCCGCAAATATAGCGTGAACAGCTCTGAAATTCAGATCCAAGGTTCAGTACAATTTATTCTCAAATGGTTTTTTTTTTGCTTCTGAAACGTCGCAAAAAAAAAGTTATAGCGAAAATGCCATGATGACCTTTTTGGAGCAGCGAAACCATAGAATCCAAAGCTCTCATACCAAATGTTATGAAACAAGCTCACAAAAAGATAGAAAAGAGAGATCAACGCCTTAGAATTTAGCCTCTTCGAGGGGGAAACATCCTTTACATTACACAAATGAAAAATTCTTGGATGATTCAAATGAAAAAACCTCCTTTCTATATATAGGAGTCTAAGGAGTCACAATATAACCCAGCTGACCTAACAATAATAATATAAAGCCACAAAAATAAGAATAGAGGGATTCTATGGGGCACAATAATAAAAATATGGGGAAAATAGGGGCATTACAATATTAATAAGGGAAACAACTACAATAGTAATGGGGTAATCACTAGTATTATAGGGACCTAACAATACATGTCATTGTGAAAGGTGATGCAAAAGCAGAAAAAGTAGAGCATTACAGAGTCTGAGCTATCAGAAATGTCTCCTATATTCTTTGATATAGTCTACAACACCAATGGGGGAGCGAAAACATGGGAGGTCATATACAACATGCTTGAGGATGAGAGTCCCAAAATTATTGTCGTAAAGGCAACGGATGATTCAATAAAACCTTCGGGAGTCCAATTCAAAGATGTTGCATGTTCTTTCCTTCAGAGAATAGGAGCGAGAGCGAAGATCCTCCCCTATACCGATATGATTAGGTGGGTCATGGAAAATCTCGCTATTGAAGATAGGTAATTCAAGAACTCGCAAATGGAGCTCATGGTGTCATTCAAAGCTGAAGACTTGAAGAAAATGTACCATATACCTGACCCTCAGGACATATATGACAAGTCATACCTAGCCAACTTTTCAAAGAAAAATGAAGAACCATTCAAAATGATCCAAGGCTAGAGGGTACTAGAGAGCAAGTTCAAATTTCACAAAACAAGTATGTATCCTATAGCCTCCTTAGAAAACCCCTACAACTATGCAACTACTATGTTATGTGGACTATATGGATTACCTAACAATGCTAAGTTTTCCATAGAATGGATCCCTTTGATTGATGCTTGTGTCAACTCCCACATTATGAATTGGGCCACTATCCTATCTGATAACCTAGCCACTGCCATCACCGAGTACAGTCAGAAGAGATCTTCCTCCGTAGAGAACCATCCTCCATTCTATTTTAGTGCCTACATCATGGATGCCATATATTTCTGCACTAAATTTCCAATCATGGGTTGGAAATGGACCTTGTAGGACCCCTACCCTATCCATCTCAACCATCAACAGATTTGGGAATCCCATTCTATACCCCATTTTTATAAACTATGCCATGCTGTTATTTTTCCATTGCATCAATTAATTTTTAATAAGAAATCCACTAGGTTTTCCAAAGCAGCCACTACAGACCATCTCATAGTGGGAAAGTATTTTGTTGAAGAATGGTTTACATACATCAGGTTTTTTGGCAGTATAGTGGACCCACATGTCCTCCCTTTCCATGTCTCTGATAAATTATTAGCAAGAGAAATAGCTCAGCAGACTATGGAAAAAGGCTTGACCAAGACCCTAAAAGAGAGGAAAAAGTCATTATGGCCATCTTTTCCTATTCGGTGGGGTTCCTTTTCATTAGCAAATTTTAACCATGCAACCAAGGAGTTAGTAAGCCTACCACGCCTCAGGCTCCATACTTTGCCGAAAAGGCAATTTGATCTAGACAAAATAGCACATAATATTACTATTGCAGTAAAGATCAAGCCTTATAGCTATGAGGATAATAATTCTTTGAAGACCTTTTATAGTCATTTGAATCCTTCGAACAAGCATTCGAGTGGACAAAGGAAAATTTGAGTCCTAAAGATTTTGAAAGCTTTCAGGAGTTCAGAAACAAAAGGCTCGAAATAATTTCACTGCACTTGTTAAAAATCGAGGACAAGCCTACACCCAGTGTGACTTTCAACAGTGAGGGACCTAATTATCGCATAGAGTCTCAAGTGGATACAAGGAAAGCACTAGATACAGGGAGGGCCCAAGACACCGAGAATACAACAGAATAAAGCAGGAGGTCAGTTGAAAAGCAGGGTATGAGCAACCCAACTAAAGATATTGATTCTGAGATCAAAAGAAATAGTTTGGAGTAGGAGTGGGATCTTTTATCACTCAGAATTTTCCTTAGAAGTTATCAGAAGAAGGAAGAAACCGAGGTACCACAAACCAATATTTTAAGTATAGGCTCTAGCCAACCTATGACTCAAAGAGGGCTCTCTCTATATAATTTAGCTTTCTTTCTTATGGGATTTTAGGCTAGTTCTTAGTGTTCTTTGGGGTTTTGGTTTTGATTTGAAGGCTGGGTGGTGGAATTCTTATAGCAAATTGATAGAGCTAGGTCTTCAAGCCATTGGGCTATGGAGTCAACGAATGGATAGCAGGACTGGATCGATTCATTAAAGGGAATGTTCACAAGGTAGGCTAGCAGAGTGAAATGCAAATCTTTAGTCGTAATGGGGGAAATAACTCCAACCAGGGTAAAAGGGAACTCAAGAATCCTCAGACCGGGATCAGAATGGAGAACAGAGGATAATCATGAACAAAGGGAAATTAAGAATCCTTTGCTACTGATCACAAGAAATAACCTAAACTAAGGAGCAATCAAGAATTTCTTAACTTAGATTTGTGAAGAAAACATATAATAATGCATAACAGTCAACATAGAGTTCATTTAAACAATTTCTGAAATATCATTCCATGTTATAACATTTAGATTTAGATACATAAAGATTATGAAAAACTTGAAATAAAACAACATTGAACATGAGAGAATACTTATTTGTATTTCGCTTTACACAAGAATCATGTAAAATGCCTAATCTTTATTCCTTGATCCAGTAAGCTAATCCAGTCATTGATACAATAGAATTTCTTATTCGAGAGAAAAAGTCTATAGAAATGTTTGGAATCCACCCTACATACTTTGAATTGTGAATTATTTATACAAAAAACTTATTATAAAATATCTCAAAACAACTTGAGATTTATTCTAGGAAATACAAATATCTTCTAGTAAAAAGATAGAGACAGCTAATGAACTGTTTCTTGTTGTCCCTTTAATTATGGTTGTGCTGGCCTTTATGGTTGAGATGTAGCCCTTTATGCTGGCTGATAGTTTTGGAATTTTTACGTTGGAGTCTTATTTACATTGATTTTTCATCTGATACTCTTCAACCCTGCTACTCTTTGACCCTATTGTGTTGTTTTTACCTGTTTTACTATGCTACCTTCATTTTTACTGCACAGTAACTTTCAGTTGTTTATTTATCACAGTAAATCTGTCATTGTCTCCCACCATTCTACACTTGGTAATTTCACATTTACCATTCTCCTGTAAATCTCATCAACCTCGGTATATTTAGCAAATTTGGCTTGGTGAGAAACAAATGTTTTACCTCATGCTCAAGGAAAAACAAGTTCTCAAATGTGTCATATTATACTTTGCCCGTTGGCAAGGCTTTAATGGATGAAGAGCTAGCATGTTCCTTAGCCAATTGTTTGAGTCTGTTGCCATAGTCCAATTGTGTCATGATTTTATCATTGATGACCATAAGACTACGTAAACCCTTCTCCCTCAAAATCTGAAATTTAGCTATGAACCTATAAATGGCTACCTGCATATTATGGCACTTTTCTTCCAAATAAAGCATAAGGTTCCTTTTTGAAAGGACCTTTCTTATTTCTAAAATGGTGGCAGCTTTTTCTTCAATGTTCAGTTCATGTAAATCATATCTATTTTTGTTATTGAGGAAATGGATGAGTCTATTTGCATCCTCAGGTTTATTTCCCAATTCCTCCTTCACTTTCTGGATAGATTCGGTAGCTACCTTCACTAGCTTTGTTTTCTCAAAAATAACTTGGATTGATGGCCAAATATCATTGACAGAGTCAATGATATTGGCCCACAACATTTCCTTGGTTTGTCAAAGTGGCTTCTTAAGTGTCAAATCCTTTTCTAGGATTTTGATCCTCTCACCCATTCTCTGGGCCCTTTGTGTTTCCTCTTTCTACTTGAGTTGGGCAAGTTTGCAGACAGTTTCCAAACTTGCGACCTTTTCCTTCAATATTTTCATCTTTGTAGCCTGGATAAACATATCTTCCATGGCTTTCACAAGTTCTACTACTTTGTCCCCCGGTGCTCCTGCTGCTGTAGTAGATTCTGTTGTTACTGGCAATGTTGTTGCAAGTAGAGCTATGGGTGCTAGTGATGCTGCCAGTGTAGAAGGAATTGTTGTGGATACCGTGGGGATGATAGTTCTAGAAGTTGTGGCCAAGTCACTTTGCTTCGATTGAATTAAAGTTTCCAATTCCTTCTCTTCCTCCTTGAGTTAATCATTCAGCTTTAGGACCAAGTCCATGAGCTCTTCATGTCCTTGTTGGGCTTCTAGGACTTCTAATGTTTGTGGATGATGCAGCTGGGGTATCTTTAGCTACTTCTTGAGTGCAGTGATATCATCATTTTTCTTCTTAATTAGCTGCTCCATGGCATTTATATCCTTGGGATCGTGTCCCAATTAAATTACTAAGTCCTCTAAGGAATTGATTCTTGTGTCCTTGGCTTGTGCAGATATGTTGTTTAGGAAATTTTGTAGTTGGTGGGCAGCTATGGCCTTTCCAGTCAAAGTGGAGTATATCATCTCCCCTATTTTCTTGTGTAGCTCAATCTGGTCTATGGGATGGATATCCCTTGCCAGCACTTTGAAATCTACTTTCTTGAAATCTGAGGTTGTTCTTGGCTATTGAGTTGTAGGCTTGATGAAAGTCATCTGCATTTTCCCCTCTTTGATATCAAAGGCTGACATTAGCCTTGTTTGATTTGTAGGGATCATCTTCAAGTATTGGGCATAAGTTTGGACCTTGAGCTTCTCATTCCTAGCTTTTATTTCCCTGTACCTCTCTTTGATGTCTAGGTCTTTGCTAGCAGGCATTCTGAAGGAAGATACCTCAAGACTGAGTTTCCTTTCCAATCCTTGAGTTTGTGATGTCGAAGGAGTGCCTTTCGATGGGGTGATGGGCCTACTCCTATTTCCTTCTGTGCTGGTGACTCCTGTTGTTTCCTTTGTGTATTCCTGTTCAGAGACAAGATTCACTCTCTATCTTTTTGCTTGGCTTGTCTTTGCATAAGTTTGTGAAGAGGCCCTTGTTGATGTGGTGGCCTCCTCCCTACTTCTTTTTAGGCTCTTCTCCTCATTTAGAGGGTTCTGCACAACTGACGGGTTACACATGGCTGTCTCTAGTTTGCTTGATTTCTCTGGCCTGTCTAATTGCTCTGGCACCTGTAGGAAAGAACCCTCATCAAGTTGTTTTTCAAGATCAATTAGAGTGTTCTCTATGTCTATTTTGGTGCTATCTTGATCAACTAGGGTTCCTTCCACCCATTCTAATTGGTTAGCATAGGCTTCAATCTCAAGGATGAGATGGTGAATAAAAGGTCTCAGCTTGACCTTTTGCCTCTTCCTGGTGATGAATTCCAAATGGTCATATCTCCAAACGAAACTTCTCTGGAACTTCATCTTGTGTAATATCAACTATGCCTCTTTCCCAGCCTCCCTAGAGTTACATATGAAGGGGCCTAGTTGGTATTTTATTTTGAAATTATCCTTCTTCTTAGCATTTACAAAGTTTATCTCATCTACATTGATTATTTGCCAATAATATTCTAATGCAAACAACCTCATAGGGAGGTATCTTGGCAATTTGTATGGTGCAAGCATGCAACCATATATCCTAATTTATGTGTGGTTCTGGTAAAGGTACCAGCCACCCACTTTGGTCTGCTTTGACAATTGAAGGACTCTCTTTATTTCTAGACTGATTCTTGGAAGAGGGTTTTCAGTCAACATTGTCATAACTAGATCTACAAATAAGTCTATAAAGTCTGAATAGGAGTATGGAGACTAATACTCATGGATTAATGGGGTCCAAAAAATCACTGACCTTGGTTGACCCCTGGTGTCCAGTTTTTGGAGGGTGAATGGGAATTTATCAGACTGATAATATAGGAAAATATGGTATAACACTGAAGAGTATTTGAAGTCCCTTTCATTCCCCATTCTTGTGAATTTCTCATGCATCCTGTCAACTATGAATGTGGCAAAGTCATAAATGGTTGCAGGAGGTTGTCCTGGGGTATAGATGGACATGAAAGCCAAGATAATTTCATCAATATACTCACTTGTGGAGTAACCCAAAACACAAGATATCATGGCTACAATATTTCGGACCCAAGGGAAAATATAGTTGCTACATATGGAGGGGGGTTGTTAGTGATGTGCTTTTCTTCGACAATGAAGGTTTCAAAAGTTGGGCCAATTTGGCAGAGTTGATTTTGGGGTATAAGTCCAATATGTCTCCAATTGAGAGGGGAGTTAGGTTTGGTCCTGGTTGGAGCTTCAACATTTCATTGATGGATTCGGCGATAATGGTGAAAAGGACCTTCTAGTCATGAGACATGATGGTTCTGTGACTGGGGACATAGCAAGCATAGCACATATGCACAATTTCAGGAAAAATGTGGACTTGGGGGAACTGGTACTTGGGAAAATTTGATTCCCAAAGGCCAATTTCATCAGCATGGTTCAAGAACTTGTCCCTACTTTGGCAATGCACTTTGAGCAGGAGCTCTATGAAAGTGGTATAATTTATCTGGAATTCTCTGTCACCCAGGGGAAGGTGGTCTACGTTTAAATGAGGTGTCGTGATGGGCCTCACATCCATTGAAACTGGGGAAGCCATACTCAGTTCTTGTGGATTTGAGTGTGGGGATGGATTCAGAGTTTTTGGGGCAACGGTGTTCTGCAGTGGTTTATGGCTCAAGCTCTTGAGTATTTCTAATTAATTTTTAACTTAACTAAAACACTCAGCAACTGGTTACTTTGAAATTGACAGGGTAGTTGGTGAATTCTGGATTAAACACCTAGAACTGGGGTGAATTGGTTTTGAGTAGGGTGTCTGGCAACTGCAAGTGGTTGAATGGGCTTTTTATAGGCTGCAAGGCCGACTGGGTTGTTTGTGGCGTCTTTGGAGTGAAATTGTACGTGGGTTGACGGCTTCAATATTTGCAAGTGTCGTGCATGCGTATGGAGGTTTGCAAAGGAAATTTTAACGAAAACAAACAATTTTGGGGCTTTTGGCTTTTATATGCAAAAAGCGATTTTTTGGCAGGTACGAGGTAAATAGTGGTGAATTTGTCACATAGCAGGAGGGCGGTAAGCAGTTTATTTCGCACTACTTTGGGGTGCTCCATAGTATTTGGGAGGGGTCACCTGATTCCACTCATCGGATGACACGTAGCGCTGGGGCCCAGGGGGGAAACCACTTTATCGGGTGGGTAAAGGGCAGACATCGAGTTGGCCCGATATGGATAAGGGTCGTCGGATGAGGAGGGGGGGACGATCGCATGGTGAACAGGTGGAGAAGTTGTGCGAAGGCTAGTGGGGGGCCCAACGGGCACTTAATTATGGCGGTATCAAGGTTAACAATGGCTTAAAGTGAGATTAGGCCATCGGGATAATTAATGGTGGATTAAAAAGGGGACTTAATTAACTCAATCGCAAATTGACCAATTAAAGGTTTTGGTCAGGTTTTAGGTGAAAATCTTAGTTTATAATTAAACTGGAGTGGAGGGTTAATTAATATATAAGAGTTAAATATATACGAGAAATAGGGGTTTTATTGGAATTTACTATAATAAAGTTGGTCATTAATATGAAAAATGGGTGGAAAAGGAAAAAAAATAGTAAGCATAATGCTTTTTCATGAATTACATGTTTTCACATATTTACGTTAATACTTAGGGTAAAGCATTTTTGTGGGTTTTATGTATGGAAAGTGTTTTATATGGGGGAGAATTGCTTTGTCCTAGGTGAAAAGTGTTTTAACCTTAGGAAAAGGAGTAATATTAGGAAAATGAATGAACTAAAGGGGGCTGTGAACTTTTATGAGGGGAGTCTAGTATTTGATATCCATATGTCTTTGAGTCAAGGGTCTAATCCCTCCAAAAGTCAGATAGATGCTCTGAGCCTCTTTGATTTAAAGGTTTTTAAGTACTTTGAACTTTATTATGGGAAATTAGTTAAGTAAAGAGATGAAATGAATGGGGGGAGGTTAATTAATTGAATTTGAAATCTATTTGCATGCTTGAATGTCCATTCATATTTGGAACATATGATGACAAATGATAAATATGCTTTTTGTTTAATCAATCACCATACTTTTGCAACCTTTCTTCTACTTATCCATCTACTCATTCTACCATTTTTTCTTCACTTTATTAGGGTGAATTTAAGCTAGCAAACTCTTATCAACATTTTATTTTCTTTACATAGAAAACCATCTAAATCAAACCTTATTTTATCCAATGGCTCAGTTTACACTGTTGAGTTCCTTTTATTTACTCTACCTATATAATTATCTACCAAGATTACATTGTTTGGTCAGATTTTATTCTCTATCTATAGACATGAAATTGAAAACATGAAATAGCCAAGTTTAAACATTTTGACTATTCATGGATTGTGGCATAAGTGACAAGCTGCACACAATCATTCATTAAGCATAAAAAGTAAATAGTAGTGGCATTTTGACTTGCACAATTTCATGGTCTTTTTGTTTTTTTGGGGTTCATATTTTTCATTTTTTGTGACCTATTTCATTCTTTTTGTCCTTTGATTATTCTTTTAGGATACACCCACTTTACATTTTTTTTTTTTTTTTGTTAATATGGAAAACATTTGCAGAAAACAAAGGTATGTACAATATTACAAGGCTTAACCTTAGTCAATCAAAATTATGACTCCTATTGGTATAGGATCCTAATATTGGCTCCACTTGGGGATGGCATTTCTTGGTGAAATGTCAAGAAATTTGTAAATTAGTAGCCTTTGAATTGATGTTGATGTTTCCTTGTGAAATTATCCTCTATGCCTCTACATTATTGATACCTATGATAGTGAATCCTTCAAAGCTTAGGGATTTCTCTCCGAGCTTCAACTTCTATGACCACCATCTAATCCAAACTAAAAATTTTTGAAAAAAACGGAATCTGTACAATGGAAAGTAAAAATCAGTAGTTAGGTTCAAAATAGTGTTTGAGCATCCAACCATTCACTGGTCCACCTTCTACTTTTGTACCATCCATTTCTCTGAGGAAGACATCATTATTACCTCTGAAAGCATAAATGACATATGGGTCTTTCCATAGGAAATCAAATTTCCCATGTTTACCTTTATCTTCCCTCCTTGAATCCCATCTTAGGGCTTTGTCACCAAAGTAGAAATCCTCACCCTTGATCCTTTTATCAAAAATCTTCTTGATCCTTTCCTGCACAACCTGAGATCTGATGTACACTTCTTCCCTGGTTTGTTGTAAATGAGTTTTTTGGTTGATTCTTCTTTGGATGTCATTTGGTTCAACCTGCAATTCCTGGAGTAGCTTCATTATTAGTGTTCCCAAGGAAGATGAGAAAACAACTTCCATCCCATAAACTAGTTGTTAGGAGAGGTACCAATTGATTTCTTTGTGGTTAGTCTATCTACCCATAAGGCATTGACTAGATTTTTATTCCATGTTTTCTTATTGTCCTCCAATAGTTTTTTTATGATGTTCACCAGGCTTTTGTTTGAGGATTCTGCCAGTCCATTTCCTTGAAGATAATAGGTTATGGAATGGCCTAGGGTTATATGATACTTGTTATAGAAATATATCCCTTTTGGATTTAAAGGTTGCTGCATTATCAGTGATGAGCTTAGTTGGACATCCAAATCTTGATAGAATGTTGGTTTCAAGGAAGGTTATGATAACAGTGTGAATGGCTTGCCTTGAAGGTATGACCTCTATCCATTTGGTGAAATAGTTTATGGCAGTGAGGATACATTTGTGTTGGGCAGAGGAAGGTGGGTGAATTTCACCAATGAAGTCTAACCCACATTGTTGAAAAGGTGTTTCAACAGAAATTGGTTTTAGGGGTAAAGGTAAGTTTTTTCTTTCCCTCAAAAATTTGACATTTGTGACAGGAGGTCACATGTTTCTTTACATCAGAAAACAAAGTTGGCCAGTAAAAACCAGCTCTAAGAATTTTATCTGCAGTGGTTTTCCAGTAAAGGTGTCTTCCATAGTCACCTGCATGAAACTCTTGTAATACTTTGTCAGACTCATCTTTTAATAAACAATTGAGAAGAATACCTCCATGATTCCTCCAAAACAAAGCATTGTCTAATATGCGAAATTTTAAGGACTTCATCTTCAAAAATCTACTTTTGGTCTTAGATAATCCAGGAGGAGCTTGTAAATTTTGTAACATAAATGATATCAGCATACCATGGTGATTCAATAAAGGCTTGGCTTATTAGTGGAGTCACCATCTCCTCTTCATTATCTAGTTGTGCAATAAAGTTTATATCCAGGGCCTGACAGTTTGACTTAGTCATAAGCTTGGCTAAACCTTGGCCCTTGATTAACTTAGTTGGTCTAATTTCTATATCATATTCTAAAATAGTAGCAATCCATGTTCCCCTCTTTCCATCTATACCACCTTGAGATAGGATGTCTTTGACAACTTAATTGGGAACATAGGCTATTATATGAGAATATAAAATATATACTCTAAAGTCCTTGATAGCTTTGACCAAAGAAAAATCTTGTTTTTCCATTATGTTATATTTTAAAGAGGCATCTCTCAGGACCTTGCTAAAGAAAGCAATAGGTTGTTCATAGCCCTGGTTGTTTTTCTGCAGTAAAACTGCAGCAATAGTGTGCTCAAAAGAAAAGGAAAATAAGATGAAATCTCTGTCAATTTTTGGACTGATCAAAACTGGTGTTCTTGTTAAGGCCAGTTTAATGTATTCAAAAGATTTCTTAACCTAAACAGTCCATTTTATGGTTGAATATTTTTTAATGTATTGTTCAGTGATCTAATTAATTCTTCTAAATTAGAAATAAATCTCCTAAGAAAGTTAATTTTCCCTAAGAAAGCTTGTAATTGTTTGATGTTCCTTGGATGTTGTATCTGTAAGATGGCTTCTATTCTTGCAGGGTCTATTCAAATACCATCTTTTGAAATTATATGACCTATTAACTTTCCTTCTTCTAATCCAAACAATGACTTCTTAGGGTTCAAATAAATTCCATATTTTCTACATTTAATAAAAACCTGCCTTAGATGATCCAAATGCTGGTTATCAGATTTTGAAAATACAGTAATGTCATCCAGGTATATTACTAGGAAATCATGAATTTCTTTGGCAAAGGCTATATCCATAGCCCTCTAAAAAGTGGCTCCTGCATTTTTTATTCCAAAAGGCATTTTCACATACATGAACGTGCCCCAAGGAGTAGTGAAAGCAGTATTGGCTTGGTCATCAGGATGAACTAAAATTTGATTGTAACCAGAAAACCCATCCAATAATGAGATCCTAGTTGATCCAACTACCCTTTGCAAAATATGGTCCATTTTGGGGGGAGGGTAATTGTCTTTAAGGGATACTTTGTTGAGGTTTATAAGGTCCACACAGTGTCTGATCTCACCAGTTGTCTTCCTAGTTGGCACCAAGTTTGAAACCCAATCAGAAAATCTGATTGGTGCAATTATCTTAGCATCATACATCCTCTAGATTTCTTTTTCAATTGAAGGTAATAGGACAGGATTTATCCTTATAAGTTTTTGTCTGAAAGGTTTTTGAGTTTCTTTTATAGGGATTGTGTGTTGTATGATGCTAGTGTCATAGGATTTGAGGTCCTCATAACTCCAAGCAAATACATCCTAAAATTCTTTTAATAACTCAATGTATTTTATTCTTTTAGTGGGAGGTAATGATTTAGAAAGTTTGATCAATTTTGGATTATCATCAGTGCTAATATTACACTCCTCCATATCAGATTTCAAAGGTTCCATTTTGGGCTTTCTAGGGACATCATTTGAATCAAACAGGTCTTCCAAAGGGGTTAATCCCTTAGGTAAGAAATTATCCTTGAGATTAATTACTTCAGTGTCTTCGTTAATTATCTCATCAATCTCAACTTGTTCTAGGTTTTCTACATCTGATTTTGTGAATCTAGTGGGATGGAATCTATCTATCTCTTCACCTTATATCTCGTTTATTTCTATTTTATCTTTCATGTTAAGGTCTGTTGATGTGTCAATATCTTTATTGCTATTTACAAATTCTTGTTCTGAAATCAAAAAGTTGTTTATTTGTTTGTCATCAGCAAATATTTGCCAGTTCTTCAAATTATCTGGGATTGTGAGCTTGTGCCTTACTTCAACAGTGTACTAATATTTAGGCTGAAAGGGTAACTTGCAGGTGCTGGTAAACATTGCTAAACTATGAGCTTGCATATTATGTTTTCTAGAAATTATAGCAACTTTGGTTTCTAAGAAAGTGTTTAGTATTTCTACAATGGTTCCTTTGTAACAACTTAATATAGGGTCTTTGGTCCTATATACATCATTACTCTGTTTTATCTCTAATTTAGAGTCTCCCATGACATAAAATCTTATAGCTCCTAGCTTCCTAACTAATTTAAGACCTAAAAGCAGTGCTTCATACTCAACCATATTGTTAGTACATTTAAAATTTAGTTTGTATGCATGGCCTTTTGAATAGTCATTCTCTAGATTGTATATCCAAACTCCTCCTCCTGCTCAAACTTATTGATTGGCCCATCAAACTCAAGATTCCAAAATATCTCATGTTCATAATTAGTATCATCTATTTCCACCAATTTTTACTCTACTTGACTACCTTGTTTACTGGAAATTTCTAAAGTTTAGATAGTTTCCTTTTGTTTTGAAACTGCAATTTCTTTTGGTTCTGTATCAACACTGTCTAAAAGAGTTCCTTGTGTTTCATCAGTATTATACAAAATAAAATAATCAATGCCTGAATGTACAGAGTAGATAGGAAAGCTTTGAGGTCGATCCATGGCTTCCGCAGGCGATGATAAGAACCAAGACAACAGATTGTTTGATTATAATGACTATCCAGTAAAGGAATTTTTAGGAGGAGAAACCCGTGCAAATAAAGAAGGAAATAATGAGGTGCTAGGGTTAGTGGGTTCTCTTTCCAAGAGTACAAGCCCTACCACAGCTCTAAAGCCCACATATTTCATAGGAAGCATGAGATCAGGTTGTTTGGACTAAAGCTTACTCAGCACTTCAGTAATTTCGGCCATTATGACCATTCAGTAAAGACATCTTTAAAGGGATAAACCCTAGCAAACAAAAAAGGAAATAACAAATTGCTAGAGATAGAGGGTCCCATTTCCAAGAAAGGAAATAAAGAGATGCCAGTGGTAGAGGGTTCCGCCTAGGGCTCTAAAACCTGCGTCTTTCCTTTCTACGATTCTGATGCACTGGGAGGCATTCAGAATGTGGTTAAGAATGAGTGAACTGCAACCAGATCGAATCCCATTATGAATACCCTTCCAATCACTGACTAATCTAGGAAGTCAAATGTGACTAATCTTGAGTTAAGAAAATACCAAGCCCTTCACATTATCAAGGAATTCTTAGGCACTAAAACAGAAAAATCCTTCAATTGCATCATTTTCCCCTTTTCTTTAATTTCTTTAATTGAGAACATAAATTTCAAAAACAAAAAAGAAAAATTCATTGAAAAAGGTCTCAAAATCCTAACAAATTTCCAAGTGATTGTCGTATCAATTAAACATAAAGGAAATCGTTCGATATGCTTTTAACTTGCGGAATATATTGAAGAATATGAAGCTTTCTCATCCCTTACTCTTAATCAAATTGTAATATGTGGGTTCCAATCAACTAATCAATTTCCCTCCAAGATAGTTAAGTGATCACTTTGGAGAAGGACTTCTAGAAGCATTGGGATAGTAGAAATGGAATTAACTAGGTGGAAATTGAAGCACTTTAGTGGGATCTCCAAAATATTTGAACGCAACTGAAAATGATTTTACACTCCCTCCACACATTTTAAAACAAAAACCACTTAGCTGCATCTCATTTATTTTCCACCTTTCTGTAATATGTAATTATTTGAGCAAGAATAGAGCATTCATAAATATTGTCATGAAAGATGACTCTTCATAAACCTAATAAATTGGGCTCTAACAAATAAACAATTTCATGTAGTCATTAAATCTTACATGGTATATTTCAGTGATTAAAATGACAACTTTATTCTTAATCTCATTACAACAAAAATAAATTCAACCCTAACTGGTTGGGATCTAACAAATCAAGAGTTCCATGTAGTAAAGTAAACTTACATGGTAGATCCCAATTATTTGCAATGAAAACTTTATTCTTGATCTTATTACAACATACATTAATTCAAGAGTACATACATATTTCCGTATTGAACACATTCGGAGATTTCATAGAAATATAATGATACGATTTACCTGTAGGATTTGTCTCCATCACACAAATATATTTTTGTAATAAAATTATAAATCCTACGTCTGCATTCCTCATCCCCGACATACCAATTCTTCACAGTGGAATACTTTATCATTTCTCCCTCAGTGCAATAGAGATCCACTACTGTGGCATGGATATGATTGGTGTCATAAAATGGTGCAGTGCATCCTTCAATATATGTCTCAGAAATCCTCTTAGCTACAACAATAAGAGTCCTCGCAAACTACCTGGTCTCCATCTCATTCATCCTGAAATAAGTAGATATTTCCATGGTTGACAAAGTGTGCTTGGGGATTTAATAGAAGGAACTATCACTAAAAAAAATAAAAATACAATGCAGCATAATATTTATGAGCAGGAGGAACAACCCTACCAAGCTACTTCCTAACTACATAAGGTACTCTCGAATTACCTCTTATAACGAACAAAAGATAACATCAACTACCTATGGAGTCTACCTATGGATGATAGCAATGAAAACATTGTCAAAAACAACATCTACAACAACGTTGGTCAATCTCTTCTTCTAGTCAAGGGCATGCCCAACTTTTGAAAAGTATCAAGTAGGATAGGGTCCACCTCATCTAGGCTCCTCTTCTTCTTCTACTCTCTCTGTTTAGGTTCAAAATAATAGGAAAGGTCATGGGAATTGATGGGTGGGTAAAATTTATCATACCATTTGGGTTCTTCCATTTTTAATCATTGTCTATAAGGATTGAATCTAAATTGAAAAATCCATTCTGATTCATTCTTTTTAGCTGAAATTAACCTAATATTTGAAGAGTTTTAAGGTTTAATGGATCTAAGTATATTCTACTTAAAATATAGTAACATGGTTTAAAACTATAGCCATTGAGATCTAAGGATGAAACATAAAATATTTTATGCTCATGATTACAAGAAATTTTAATTTCATGTAACAAAGTTTGAGGAAGGTCTAGCATTTGCATCCTAACAGAAAATTTGTTTGCATCACTCAAGCCCTTTGAATTTCGGCATGGTAGAGTCCATTACACAAACAATCAAACACTAAAAAAAGGTGAAAATAAAAAAATAATTCCATGCATTCTGACCCTAGAAAAGTTACAAAGGAGCGAACTGATCTGTACAATAAGGAGATGCAAAATGCTTACTTGTCCATTGTTCTTTGCTAAATTGTTGGCCACAATCAAGATCTGCATTATCATTATTAGAATAATTAAACCCTTTGTAAAATAACGACATGAAAAATGCTTACTTGTGCATTTCCTTTTGATGAATTTTTGGTCGGAACCAAGATCTGCATTATCATAATCCTTGAAACTTCAACTCTAGATAAAATTTATGCTTTGATCATATAAACCCTGAAAATTTTTACCCATAAGAACAAAAATCATCTTTAGTAAAAAGGAAGAACTTTCCATAGTCTAAATTCACACCCATGTAAAAATTACCAAAATCTTAATAAGGACATGCAAAATGCTTACTAGTGCATTGTCTTTTCATCAATTGTTGGCCACAATCAATATCTGCATTATCTGAATTGTTGGCCAAATTCATACCCACATAAAAATCACCAAATCTCCATGTCGAATGACCTTGCCCTTCATCCATCTAATCGTTGAGCATGACCTTGCCCTTCATCCATCTAATCGTTGATGTCCATAGATAATGTTGATGGTATTCCTTCTTCTAGAATTTCCACGTAGATATAGACCAGGCAGAGAAAAATGTAGGGCTACAATGTGATGTTGTAATCTGTGAATATTTTATTTGAACCCAACTCTAAACTAGAAATGAAAAAGAAAAGAAATATTTATAATGGAAAAAGTAAAAGAAATATTTATAATGGAAAAAATGAAAGAAATATTTATATGTAAAATAAAAAAATATAAATTGAAATTGGGTTAAATGATTTATTTTTAATAAGAATTTGTTATTTTTGTGTAAGACGCTAAGTTAAAAAGAAGAAGAAGAAGTTTAAAATGATATTGGGATGAGTGTAAACATTTAAATATGACGTCAATTAATAATAAAAAGTTAAATTAATAAAAATAATAAAATTCAATTTGTTATATTTTGATTTTGTTATTCACTTGTGAATATGCATTGTTACAATACCATGGGCCAATACCATGGCTTATCAATACAAGTCCAAAAACCATAACTTATTTCACAACCAAATCATTTTATAACAATATGATAATATTTTTAACCGTGGATATTCACCCCACATTAATGTAGATATTATTGTAAAAAATAGCATTTGTTACAATATCATGGGTCAATACCATGGATTATCAATACCACATGCCTAAAAACATAAATTATTTCACAATCAAAATATTTTATACCAATTTGACAAGATTGTTAACCATGGATATTCACCCTCACTTTACCATGGATATTAACTTGTAAATAGGCTTTGTTACAATACCATGGACCAATACCATGGCTTATCAATACCACATGCCAAAAAACCATAACTTATTTCATAGTAAAAATATTTTATTTTAGTTTAATTTTACAACATTTTTTTAATTGAATCTAAAAGGGAAAATATTACAATTTGAGATATATCTAAACACTCTATCCTCACCACTACTAAAAATATTCCCATAGAAATTAAATTAAGGTTTTAATAAAATTAAGCTAAGATGGATCTATGCCAGTTATATATTACAATAGATATTATTAACTTGTAAAAAATAGCATTTGTTACAATACCATGGGTCAATACCATGGATTATCAATACCACATGCCCAAAAACATAAATTATTTCACAATCAAAATATTTTATGACAATATAACAAGATTGTTAACCATGAATATTCACCCTCACTTT
>APFE031352022.1:37994-50618 GCA_000404065.3 Pinus taeda | reverse complement strand
AAATATAGGTTTAATACTTTACAACCAATTAAGTTTTTTTAATTTAGATAATTTCTTAAACACAATATAATGTGATCAAATTTAAGAGAGAGTTGGGGAGGGGGGGAAGAGAGGGAGGGAGATAGTGAAAAATTTGGAGGATAGAGAGAGAGAGAGTGATGGGGGAGAGAGAGCAAGGTGGGAGAGAGGGAGTGAGAGGAAGGAAGAGAGAGGAGAGAGACAGAGAAACGGAGTTGGAGTGGGGGAGAGAAAAAATAAATAGAGAGAGAGAGGTGGAGAGAGAGAGGAGTGAGAAGGGAGAGATGGAGAGAGAGTGAGGGAGAGAGGAGAGGAGAGGAAGATAAAGAAGAGGAGGGGATAGAGATAGGGAGAGAAGGGGAAGGGAGAGATATGGAGAAGGACAGTGGGGGATGTGGGGGGGGGGACGATAGTGACAAAGTTGGAAGGAAGATAGTGAGAGAGAGGGAGAGTGATTTTGGGGGAGAGATAGAGGGAGGTGAGAAATGAGGGATAGAGATGAGGAGAGAGAGATGGAATTGGAGGGGGTAGGAGAGGGAGGGAACAAGAAAACATAGAGGGAGAAAGGTGGACAGAGAGAGGGGATGAAAAGGGAGTCATGGAGAGAGAGTGAGGGAGAGAGGAGATCAAGAGGGAATAGAGAGAAGGATATAGATAGAGAGGGAGAGAAGGGGGAGAGAGTTAGACAGAGAAGGGGAAGAGAGGGAGATAGAGTGTGTATGTTTGAGGGGTCAGATAGAGAGAGGGAATAACAAAGAGACACAAATACAAATATAGATATTATATCGTATTATATAACCAACCTAGATCCATATTAACCTTATAACTATCAAGTGGTGAGAGAGATCCAATCTCTTGAGGTGCAAACATTTCCCCAAGTTTTGCACTAGAAAAAAAAGTTTGCAACTCGAGAGATTGGATCCCTCTCGGTGCTTGATAGATCCAGGGTTAAGATGGATCTGGGTCGGTTAATATGAAATTAAAGTAGTTTTTATTTGATATTATAGTCTTAAAAATTAAAATTTCCCCTCAAATTAATTTCAAAATGGAATTAGATCCAATTATATTCAATGAATACATTTTAAAAAAAAACATAAAAATAAAATTTTTTATTAATTTTTTTTTTAAATTACAAATTAATAGAGATAAATAATGCAAAGTTGGCTCACGTATACGCCATGTGAGGATGAAGAAGTGTTTAAGGAAGGATAACCTTTCAACCAATCTTTAACAACCTTTCAATCCCATATCACTTGTAAGTTTAGATTTTTTAACACAATTAAGATGACTAACATAAAAAATTGATTCATATTATTGTAGTACTTGTTAGGTATTTGTAGTTTTGATATTAGACTAAGTTCATTCATGTTAGCCATTATTAGTTGTATTACTTATTATCTAGTCACATATTTCAACACGTGACTAAATTAGTGATTTATGTTAGTCATTTTTAGTTCAGTCACTTAAGATTTCTCATTTTTGGTAGTATTTCACTTGGAAAAGTTGTGGTGACTAACTTTTTTAGTAACCTAGTCACTAATTGCTCATTTTCTACTAGTGTAGCTTTATACTTCTGTAAAAGAAAGAGAAATGATAATGCAAGTGAAAAAATGATTCATGGTTAGCTATAAGGCAGCAGAGATGATGAAGAGCCTCATTGGACATTCATTCCATATAGAACTCACATGGTTGAATCATCCAAATTCAAAATTCCCTCAAAAACAGAAAGAATTGAACAAGGTATGAACATGGAAATTGAGAGCACTATATTAACTGATTAGCTTAGTATTTGTTTAGGAAAAAATAAAAAATAAAAAATAAAAACAATGGAGCAAATTACTAAAAAAGCCACTACTTCGAATGACTTCCTTGTCACTTTGTGAGATGCAAACTATAACAAGGGAAATAAAAAATTGAGAATTGAAAAAATAAAGGTCCATAATAAAAAAGTTATTGATAAAGTAGAAATAGATGTTGATGTTTCTGGGGTTGCAATGAAAAGACTCATGAAATTGTGTCAAGCTACTTGTAACTCACTTGCAGAGTCTATTGGCCAACAAGAATCAGAGAACCTAATACTGAAAGTAAGAATAAAAAAGCTAGAAGATGCTCTAAATATGAGTCCTTTGTTAATGATTGTGCTGGAAATATGGTCATCATCATTGACAATTTCTACTCCTAGAACATCCCATAGACCTAATAAATCTCTTAAACTCCACTCAAACTACTTAATGCAATAAAATCTTATATTACACTAAGATATGACAAAGGTTAGAAATTTTTGAACATACATTGCAAGCAACTTCCAATATCTTGCATTTAGCATAGTGAAGTAACTCGTTTATTGATTTGGTTAAAAGTAATGTTAAATAAAACAATTTCATTGCAAATCACTAACTTTTACCCAAAGGCTTGGTTTGTTGTCTGATGTAGACAAGAAAACAAAGGACTCCCAAATGCTAATCGAATGAACTAGTTCAAAGTTGGATGGTCTAAAATAATCAACACACTAGAAAACATTATTTTTAAATGCGAAATCATAAACATTAAAGGAGGAGATTCCTTTCTCAAGGCAATACAAATTGTTTAACATCTAAATGGTCCATGCATCATACATGGTTATATATTAATTCCAAGAGAAATGGTAATAGTTGAATTACAAAGGATAAAAGAGTCAAAGGAGAGAGAGGTTGATGAAATAATTAATTTTACTACATAAGAAATTAGCAAATGGATAACCACTTTTGTTATTATTAATGAGGATAAGCTTGTATTGGTTTCTCAATTGCAAAAATAGGTTGTGGAAATTGAGAAGCAGATATTCAATGAACATGTTAAGCTAGATATTATAGTTGGTCAAATGAAAGGTTTCATTAAAACTATGTTGGATAAATTCCTTCAATATATCATGGATTCAAAATATAGTTGATAGTTAAATAATCACGGTCTATGCTTTCAAACATTATGTCCTTAAATCTTGGCACATTCATTTTTTTATTTACTAGTATTTAATTATTGAGATTTGTTAGGTTTTTTATTCTGACTGTTGGGCCTCAAAAATCTCATCCACTTTCACCTTAATGTTCATCATTTACCCTCATTCTGTAACTTTGTAACTACATAACCCTATATTAACTAACCATTTTCATGATCTTCTGGGTTTAGCATTATATTTTCCAAAGTCATTTATTTTAAGTATTTTAAGTATTTTAAGTGAATTTGTGATTAAATGTTATAAAATTAACATGTTTTCATATATACATGAATGTGATATAAGTTTTGTGATATTGTAGGCTTACTTAGCGCTTCTAGAAGGGTCCTACTTTGCCTCCTAACTACAAATACGAATTTCAAGTTCCAACTCATCCAGATTTGTGGAGTAATTATAGAAGATGAGGATCATTATCTATACATATTCAAAAGAGAAGAATCATGGATGAGAGCATTTTGAGAGGATATGTATCCCACAATTTTAGGAGATTTGTTTTCACCACATGAGATAAATGTGGATTTAAGAGGGATTTGAGGCATTTGCATTTATTGATTAGTCATCCTTAGTTTTCATATAAATAGGGGTGCATCCTTCAAAGGAACCCATCTATCTATCTATGTATTCTATTCTTCCAATCAATAAATTTGTTCAATCTAATATTCTCCAGTGTATTGTTACTTTGAATATGTGATGGAAGTTTGGTGTGCTTGCTGAGGAATGGAGGGCCCCTGTAAAACACAATTTGCACATCTTTGTACATTGGTAACATAGTATAGCTTTGTTATTCCATTTCTTTTCATGCAAGTGTGTTTTTACTTTCAGCAAGTGTGTTTCAATTTCATGCAAGTGTGCTTTTACTTTCAGTAAGTGTGATTTACTTTATGCAATTGTGATGTCCTTTATGTAAGTGTGATTTCAATTTATTCATGTTTGATTTCAATTTGGTTTAGTTTTGATTGATTTAATTTGTTTTGTAATTAGTTCTAGATTTCATTAGATTAATCTAATATTAAAGATAACCACCTAGTACATATAATATAGTTATACCTCATCAGTTTACGAAACCCCCGGGTGGACAAATTAAATGACATGGATTTAACTAACCATTAAATCACCAAACATTTTGGTGCCATTGTCAAGGAGGTATACAGAGGTGTTTATTTTGAAGTTTAGAAAACTCATTATACATGCATTCATTTTTAGTTGCATGATTGAATCATGTTATAATCATTTTGCATATTAAATTTTAAAAATATTTCAAAAAAAATTGTACTAATATGTGTGTGCAGCAGGTATTACCAATTAGTTGGAGAAATTCACAAACGATTAAGAATGTTCTTCTTTCTTTACATCCTAATCGCATTATCTAAGAAATTGGTATTTCATTCTTTGATTATTTTTAATGTACATTTTTCTAACCTTAGAACGAATATATTTTTGATCCTATTACACACATGGTTACACTCGAAATATGCATACACTTGATCAATTCTTATATTTCTAGTAGAGTAGAATATGTGATGTCTTTAAGTTTTTTTTTTGTTAGATTTCATTTTCTTTTAAATTTTATTTTATTGGTGGTGTAGTAAGATCCACTCATCTCATTAATAATTTGTAGGAGGTTAAAGAAAGAGAAGGAGAAGAGGAGAGCATATAGAGTTTTGAGAGCCATGGCCTAAATTTAGAGATCAAATCCTTATGTTTTGTCTTTTAAATTTCACATTCCAATTGAAGAAATAACTTCAATATTGTTGAGTATGATCTGTTCTTGCACTTTATGTAATTTGGAAGATCATAAAAGACAATTGAACAAAGTTAGTTTTAGAATTTTTCAATAAAAATTGGAAAGGTAGTTTTAGAATTTTGTAACAGAAATTGGAAAAGAAATCTAAATTCGCAATCAAGAGTATAATTACAAACCTTTAGAAAGCTCAAACAACTAAAATGATGCCTCTAATGGATTCATCGCTATCGAAAACCCTTGGTTTAACTCTTTTTGCACCTCATTTGGTTAAAAATTGAGAAAGATATTAGTGTTTTAATATTCTACCCAATTTTGTTGTTAATGAGCCTACAAATTGACCCAAACCCGGTCAGTGCACCCAGAAATCAAGAATAACTCATGAATCTGGCCTTCCTAATCAATGGGTAAATTTGTAGGACGGTTAAAACCACTCCTAAAGTCGGCGCCCATGGTCATATTGAGTCGCATGCGACCAAGGGCTAGGGCTTAGCTCCAACCCCCTCTCCAAAAGGGCACACGTTTTAAAATTAAAAGATAAATTTTGGGTTATATTTCACATCAAACATGGTAGTGCGATTGGTAAATTGTTTATTTAGTGGGCATGAGGTCACGGATTCAACTTTCAAGGAGGCCATTCAACCTTCCATGTAATTTTGGCCACCACGATGATGCCACGTGGCAACCAATGGTTGGTCCACGTGGCACTTCCTCATTGCAACATCTTAACCACCCATTGACCAACATAAACTTGCCACATGTCAACCAACCAACTAGTGACAAGTATCAACCTCGCATTGGCTGATGAGGCACAGTCAACTTGCCACATCAGCATACGAACCACTGACTGGTGTACCTGCAAATTCAAAATTCATTTTTTAAATGTTTCCTAAAACGGTGAGAATGCGGCTTTGGGAGAATCCGAAGTTGGATTTTAGTGAAACAAAGTGTGTTGGATTCATAATCACGAGATCTACACTTTTCCGTTAGTTTCAAGTTGATCCAAGAATTTTTAATTTTGAGCATTTTCTTGATCCACTGGATCATGGACAAGGGTGGAGCATTAAATAAAAAGGAAAAACATAGTTATAGACTTCAACCTCCATAAAAAACTTGCAAATATTAAAAATCTAACTGCAATAATTAAAAAACCCACCATCTGAGTCTAATTGTAGGTTGTAAAAGTGGCAAGGCAGTGCAACGATCTATGTTTTTGGTAGCTGCAGAATTGATGTAATTCAATAGCTTATGAAAAATTGGCTTATGATATATTATCTAAACATTAAGTGTATGGAGAAGAGGTCTCAAGCTCAAAATTGGTAAGAAACAAGTAAAAATGCATTTAATTTTTGTTGAATTTGTTCCTTGAATTTGTTTTATTAGTACTATTTCTCAGTTTTTTTGTGTGTATATATCAGATGAAGAGAGATTTATCACCTCTCTCTCAATAGACTTACATTCTATTGCAGAAAAAAGTGCTAAGTTTTTACAGGTTCTAGGACACAATGAAAGATCACTATATGCACGAGAAGACCAAGTTTCTTTTAGAAGAGCATGATCATTTCATGCCAAATCATATCCTTTACACCATTGCTACTAAATGAAATACCAATGTTACCATTGCTACTCATTTTAAGCCTGCAGTTGATCCATAATTATCCATCTCCCTACTACCAAAAACTTGTTTCTTTTGCATTTGTCATACTTTCCTGCATCATTTTCATTCATTATTAGCCTATAAATAAAAGTCATTCAACTCCCTTACAAAGCTGAGTCACCCCATTTTCCTCTTCATTCATGTCAAATAAACCTTGCTCCAATGGAATTTTTTCATCCATAATCCTTCAAATTATTATTGTAGACTCACGTTAGATGATGGAGGATTCATTAAGGCCTTCCCTCTAACAATTTTTGACCCATCAACTTTTACACATCATCTGGGATCAAAACTAGAGATCTTTCAAATAACTTGAGGCTTGCATACCTCAACGGCAAGCTCTCTCACCAATAAATAGTGGGAATACATCAATGTCTCCTGATTGTTGGATCTTCTAGGTGACTCGACTTCGACACATCTATTCGCACCTAGTAAGATGTACTTAGGCGTCTTGACTCTCATTGACATCAATGATGAGTAGTCTCATGTTGGTTAATGGCCAGTAATCCAACAATTGCTTTTCTATGTTCGACATCGACACATCTATTCACATATATAAGAATTATGCCATCGAGCGGGAACGAATGAAGAGTACATGATTTCAATAGTTTGCAGCGGGACTCAATTCAGCATCCATATCAATACAGATTCCAATCTCATCCTCAATTCATACAACCAAGGGAAAGAAGAAGTAGATCAGATCCTTTTACTTCATATTCCATGATCCAGTAGCAGCAACCACACTCTTCTATATACATAACTTTTCCACTTTTATGGTAAGTGAAGGTATGTAATTTTCTAATTTTTAATCATGCAATTCCTTAAATGCTAAAATTGTGATTTTGGAAAATCCCTCACCATTTTCATATTCCCTTTCTCATTTGCAAGAAAATTGAAAACACCTTTATTTGGGGCCAAGGGATATGCATATTTCATGTCACATGTCACATGTCGCATGTCACATTTCATTTCATCATAACCAACATATTTTCCAAACCAACTGTTCTTGCATTTTGATTCCAAAAGTTTATATGCTTTGTGATGATCAATTGATGAGCATATTAAATGGCTGACAAAAACTATGGGAATTCTAAATGTCTTCAAAGTAATTTGATGCAACACAATAAAATAAGTATTGTTACACAAGAACCAATACAGAAAAATTCTGGTTGTCACACAAGAACCAACCATAACAAAATATGTTGCAATCAAATGATCTCAAAGTATACTTTGTAAAAAAAAAATTATCGAATGATATGATAATGCAAAGTTAAAAGAGAATCAATACAAAGCCAAAGCTCATATAGAAGCAAAACATTTCAAAAAGTTCAACTTATGATTAAGTGAATCAATGCAATAGTTGCATGAGGACATGCAACAACTTCAGTTGGGAAGTATGTTGGGCCTCAAAAATGTCATCCACTTTCACCTTAATGTCCATCATTTTACCCTCATTTCGTAACTCTGTAACTACATAACCCTACATTAAGTAACCATTTTCATGATCATATGGGTTTAGCATTATATTTTCCAAAGTCATTTATTTTAAGTATTTTAAGTGAATTTTTAATTAAAAATTATAAAATTAGCATGTTTTCATATATACATGAAAGTGGTATAAGTTTTGTGATATTGTAGGCCTACTTGGCCTCCTAACTACACATTTGAATTTCAAGTTCCAACTCATAAAGATTTGTGGAGTAATTATACAAGATGAGGATCATTATCTATGCATATTCAAAGGAGAAGAATCATGGATGAGAGGATTTTGAGAGGATATGTATCTCACATTTTTAGGACATTGGTTGTAAACACATGAAATAAATGTGGATTTAGGAAATATTTGAGGGATCTACATTTATTGACTGGTCATCCTCAGTTTTTGTACAAATAGGGGTGCATCCTTCAAAGGAACCCATCTATCTATCTATGTATTTTATTCTTCCAGTTAATAAAATATTTCAATCCAAGATTCTCCAGCATATTGTTACTTTGAATATGTGATGGTAGTTTGGTGTGCTTGTTGAGGAATGGAGAGCCCCCATCAACCACAGTTTGCACATCTTTGGACATTGGTAACATAATATAGTTTTTTTGTTTCATTTCTTTTCATGATAGTTTGTTTTTACTTTTAAAAAGTGTGTTTCCATTTCATGCAAATGTGTTTTAATTTTCAACAAGTGTCTTTCCATTTCATGAAAGTGTGATTTTATTTTAGTAAGTGTGATTTACTTTATGTCAGTGTGATTTCAATTTATTTATGTTTTATTTCAATTTGGTTTGGTTTTTATTGATTTAATTTGTTTTTTAATTAGTTGTAGATTGCATTGGATTAATCTAATATGAAACATAACCACCTAGTAGATATAATACATTTATACCTCATTAGTTTACGAAACCCCTGGGTTGAAAAATTAAATGATATGGATTTAACTAACCATTAAATCACCCAAGAGTGACCTAAGATAATTAATAGATGTTGTTTCTTTTCTTCTCTTGCAGTTGCCTTTTTCCATATTATAGTTCACGAGAGCCTAATCCTAGTCCCCATTGGGATGAATGGATTTATGTTTGCGATTAAGTAGCAATATTTTCATGACTACTTTAGATGGTAAACTTAAATGCAGGTTCAATTATAGAGATAAAATTATTATTTATTGTGTTTACTTTCTTTATTAGAGAGAAAAATTATTGCTAATTATTTCCATAATGCAGGAGCAAATAGTTAAAGAGATAATATGCAAGAATAACATAGCCAATGAGCTAGTGACATGAATTGTTGAGCATTCTCATTACCGATATAAGTGACTTCACCATAAATCATGGTTTTTAATGTTTTGCATAAGATATTGTATGGATCTGAATTTTGTGGTGTTTCCCAAAAACAGTAATTAAACATAAGTTTTTGAGGATATGATTTTAACTTTTATATTATGTCTAATATTATATTACTAATCATAATGAAAATGAATGCTCGAAAATAGTTTTGCATTTGAGATATATGTTCTATGTATAGCATTTATTTTAGTCATAGCTAATTGGATTTGAATTTGAATCTCGATACAATTGTTGTTACTATAAATGTGTTACTTATTGTTCAAGACTTATGCTTTTAGATCTTATATCACATCATACATACATATCCTAAGAATACATAATAAAAGTGTAGTTAATAAATTTTTTATTTTAGTATTTCTATTTACTATGAAGTTCAAAAGATTTTGGATGATTTAATCTTTTAAATTTGTGTGGATTGCGGAGGTGAAAAAAAGGCTTTCATTATGCTTCTCTCATATCTTCATACTCTTCATTATGAAAGCTTCTTTCGCACCTTAGAATGAAATTGATATTGTTAGGTCCCTATAATACTAGTGATTCCCCCATTACTATTGTCGTTGTATCCCTTATTATTATTGTTGTGCCCCTATTGTCCCCATATTGTTATTATTGTGCCCCATAGAATCCCTCTATTGTTATTTGTGTGGCTTTATATTATTATTGTTAGGTCGGCTTGGTTATATTGTGTCCCCTTAGACTCCTATATATAGAAAGGAGGTTTTGTCATTTGTATCATCCAAGAATTGTTCATTTGTGTAATGTAAAGGAGGTTGCCCCCTTGAAGAGGCTGAATTCTAAGGTGTTCAACTATCTTTTCTATATTTTTGTGAGCTGGTTTCATAACATTTGGTATCAAAGCTTTGGATTTTAGGGTTTCGCTACTCCAAACAGGTTATCGTGGCATTTGCGCTATAACTTTTTTTCTGTGACGTTTCAGACCCTAAAAAAAAACCCATTTGGGTTGAAATCATTCTGAACTTCGGGTCCAAATTTCAGACCTTTTTTCTCTATATTTGTGGAGATATGATTTGAGGAAGTTGGCCTTTTTGCAGCCTCCCGAATTACATTCCAAACAGGTGACCTGGGGAAAATCGTCATAACTTTTGTTTTGAGCATCATATTGAAATTTCATAAGAAGTTACAGAAAGAGGATGGACTGTAGTTTCCTATGTATATTGTTTAGATACTAAGGTCAAAACAGTGACATGTGGAACTTCATACAATTTCTCTCTTCTAAAAAGGTATATAATCAGGTCATCTTGGGAGATTGTGTATAACTCTTTCTTGGAGAATCTAAATTTGATCAGACTAGTGGCATTAGAAAGAGGACGTAGAGGGCTACTGCAAGTCAAAATTTTAGAACTGGAAGATCCAAAATTACAGAGATACATCAGATGCAATATCGAGCTCCTACAGAGTGAAAAAAGGTGTGTAGATTTTTTTAAATTTTTGCATAAGCTTGGTTTGAAAAATTAGTTTGAAGTAATTCAAAGGGACTAGTGAAGAATTATTAGCATTAATTAATTCCCTGAGGAAAGAAAATGGAAACACCTAGTAAGCAACCTGAAAGCTCTAGCATGACTCGTGAAAAAGAGGAAGAAATGCAACATGATATATCAAAATTACAAGACCAAGTACAACAAATTTCACTCTCACTAAAGGTAAATGAAGCCAAGATGAATGGCGTGGAAGCCAATATGAATGGCATGCAAGTTAAGATGAATGGCATGGAAGCTAAGATGGATGGCATTGAAGCTAAGATGAATGGCATGGATGATAATATGGAAGAATTGAAGATAAATTTGAATAAGTTTCTACAAGAAATAGTCACTAATGGTGAAAGGGTAGTAAAGGAAACTCATGATGAGAATAAAATAAATTTTAATCAATATTTCATAGACTCTAATGTTGGATTGAAGACCAACCATATTCCAAAAATCGATATGAGGAAGTTTGATGGCAAGGATCCTGCAACATGGATACTACATATGGAGCAATTTTTTGATCTCCATAATGATCCAGGTGGATATTGGTGGCCACCTACCAAGTTCATCTGGACCCCCATCATTGTTCTTCTCAGCATTTTCAGTTTCCTTAATTGTAGCACAACTTACTATTTTTAGCAGTTTTTCGAGTCCTGAACTTCCGGAGCCGTTTTGAGGCCCTAAACGACATTTTTTGGGGAATCTGGTGGCAACATGGGGAATGGACCATGTTGCCCGTTCCAACAATGATAGTGCTCGAATAGATCTTTCTAATGAGCTATTGTACGCGTCAAATGGAGATCATATGCTAAAGTTACGACCCCGGAAGTTGATGTACCAACTTACCCCAAACGGGGCCCACAGTTTGGCGTTTCATCTCCTAGTGGTTAGGTTTGGAATGTGAAGGGTTTTTTCATTTTTTCTCAAACAATAAAATAGGCCTTTGAGCCTCATTGTAACATAGTTCGGAACAGTTCAAAGGCAATGTAGCCGCACATCTCTTCTCAGAGATAAGCTACCATCGCCCTAGCTGGGTTTATTTCCAATTCTGGTTGTAAGAATATTTCGGTATTTTCCATTAATGAAATGAAGCATTATTTCCACTGCATCTCTTTATTTATAGTTATCTCTATAATCTGTTGCGTTCCTATTTAAATCCGGATCACATAATGTGCAAAACACATAAAAGGTACATATTGCAACTTTATATTTGGAACCAAATCAATTTGTATGGTATCGATGGCTTTTCTCTCATAAAAAAATTGTCACTTGGACAATTTTTACGAAAGAAATGACAGCACATTATGGAGATACAAAAAGAAACACCTTTTTTAACCAATTGATAAGTCTCAAACAAAAGGGTTCAATGATGGAGCACATTGAGGACTTCCAAAAATTGAACATATGGGTAAAAGATATTCTAGAGGATCATAGGATTGATGTGTTCATAGGGACTTTAAACAATAATATCCAACATGAGGTTTGCCTGTGGGAACCTGATCCATTGGAGAAGGCATTCAGGTTAGCAAGAAAAATGGAAAGCAAAATTATGGCAACAAGGAAGCCTACCACTCACAACTAAAAAGATGGAAGTGTTGTTGCCCCTAGTCTTCCACAACCTATAAGGTTGACACCACAACAATTGGAAGAAAAAAGAGCAAAAGGGCTTTGTTACAGTTGTGATAGCAAATACACTAAAGGTCATAAGTGTGCTGAGAATAAATTATTCTACATAGAGTGTGAAGAGGAAGAAGAAAAGGAGCAAGAAATGTCAAAAGAAGAGGATATACTCCAGGAACAAAGCCTATATGAAGAACAAATGAATCCGACCATATCTTGTAATGCATTGGCAGGAATTACTACTCCTCAAACCATCAAGATAGAAGGACAAATC